>CAIGRS010173557.1:0-12808 GCA_903798395.1 Fraxinus floribunda | reverse complement strand
ATGTGAGTATGTATGGTTTATTTTATGCATTCGAAAGAAGGGAAATAAACTCAACACGGTATAAATCATTGTTTAGTTCATAGAGGATAGAAATATACCGATATGCTTTACGTGAATCTCTAAGTGTTTACAAAACGTCATGCAATCTTGTATATTGCATTTGTCATAGAAATATAGTCAAATGATATACTAGAATAGGTTCAATTCTACTCGAGAGAGATTGTTGGATAAGTTAGAGGCATTGATTCTTCAACCAATTCATCGTGTTATCAAATTATGAATTAGGGGTTAAAATGGAACTTTCTTGGTGATTCGGGATCCTAGTACGTTTTTCATTCATTAATTTCATCAAACCCTTGCATTCGACATATTTTTGCTTTCATTTCGTAATTTTAGTTTAAATTGCATGTTAATCATAATTTAGTTTTAAAATTCACATCAACTATCATCTTGAGTTTTATAGATTCGGTTAAGGTCTCGGTAATAGAAATCAAGTTAAACCAATCCTCGTGGGAACGATACTCGATTCTAGGATTTTCACTTTATTACTTGTCAACGAACCGTGCACTTGCGGTGATTTAAATTCGAAACATATTTTCTTAAACAAAATTCACTGCTCTGATACCATATGAAATTTAAAGCAGAGAAAGCATGATTTGAGAATGGAGAGAAAGGGCAGAAAAGCAGTTGAACTCAGCTGAATTTCATTCAAAAAGAATTGAAGCTACAGAAGTCTATTATATACACAAAATTAGAGATGGTAAAAGACATAAATAACCCTATACAATCTAACAAATCTCAATAGAATACTTCAACAAAGAGTAATTTATCGTCCCCATTCTTTAGTATCTTATTCATTTTTCTTTGGTTGATTAGTGAAAGTCCGAATATGATCCCATATGATACATGCCGAGGAAACATTATATTGAATCGCTGATCCCTTTATTACACCTCTTGATCATAAATTATGCCGCTGACCACCATTCTTGTGAACTGCATCATTTGTTCTTCCATAGTTCTCGCTAAATGGCGCTACTTCATAAATGTGGTATATCTCATTGTTATATCCCACTATACTCAATTTCAAACTCATGCTATCCCACTAACATGTCATTTGTTTCTAGCAACTTTGAATGATTCGTTTCTAACAGATCTTGATAAATTGTTTGATAACGAGGCTAATCTTGTGATTATGTGATCTTTTTCTTCTATTGGTATATGTTCATTTGCCGATAGAATGCTTGTGTCTGAAAAACTTCTTTGTTTGGTTATATTTTATTCATGTTTTTCCCTCAATATATAACTTCTTCCATTTTTTTCTTCAATAACATGATAATTAACTCGATTTCCATGTCAATTATAATGTTACTTATTTTTTATTTTTTTGTCAATTTTAGGACATGGTAACATATGGTATTTATGTGAAGATGATCATGTTTATAAATGTTTTGAAGAACAATTTTTTATGTATTTACATATATTGATTATGAATTGTTTTTATACTGCAATTATTTTTTGATCTTTTTACTGATTCATTCAGTGTTCTTTTCTTCAGTATTTTTATCATGATATGATGAAAGTATAAGGTTGATTCAAAACTTGGTTATTCTTTCTCTTATGTTTTTATGGTTCCTCCAAATAGGCAATAAATTTAAGTGAGTTATTCTTTTTCGATTCCCTCATATTTTTGATTCCCTTGTGTTAATTGAATTCCGCTCTGCTTTCTTCGATGGATATCATTAGTGTATAACTATCTCACATTGGTTAATTTAGCACAATGAATTTATAGGTTCAAGCAGATCCACACGTTACCCTCTGGTTCAATTTATCATAATCAATAGAAAAAATGGAAATTTTGTATACTTTTTAACTACGTAGTGCACCTTTCAATTGTTGGCAGCTCTTGTTCATTTTTTTCACATTAAGAGAAATATGAATTTATGGAGCTAATACATCTCTTTTGATTGGGAATTGTGGAATGTAAAACAAATTCTGACATAGGAAAGGATTTTATGAAACTCAAATATATGAATAAAATATTACTGATTTATTTAATATGTGACAGTTAATGATATTAAGGGCTTGTTTGAGCCCCATTTTTTTTTCTTTTTTCAAAAGATGCATTTTGTAATAGTGTTATGAGGCAATATTTTTGGTTTGCATATAATATTATTTTATTGAAAAATATGTGGTTGAGAATTGAGAAACGCGAGATTCGACCCAACTACACCTAGATGGAGGTGATTAGGTGTAAATGCGGAATACTTAAAACTAATTAATCAGCAACATGTCACAAGTTAATTATGTCTAGGTGAATAGTCGAACAATCCAATTAAGCATATCTTTGAATACTGCAACAATATCAAAACAATTAAATAAAGCAATAAACAATACAGAATTGTTCACGGAAAAACCCAACGTAAGAAAAACTCCGAGCACTTTGTCAGTCAAAGATCCACTATAAGCAATAAAAAGTAGTAAACAACACCTGAATTATTCACGGAGAAACCCGACGTGGGAAAAACTCCGAACGCTTTGCCAGTCAAAGATCCACTATAAACTGTCAATTAACTTATAGACCATCAGCAAAGTTGACAACACAAGCTTTCTGATCTCCTGTTTGAAGTGCGAAGCGGCCCTACTGAAATGTGCACACGAACACCAATCCCGACTCTTCTTTGTAAAGTAGTCCTCTTGGAATGAGCACACGAATTCCAATCCTGAGTCTTTATGTAGTTTATCTCCTGTCGATCATCTCCAAAGAACTCCTCGTTCTTTAGTTCTTCCTTGATTTTCAATGCTGCAAGTTGACGACACAATCTAGCAGTAGATCCAAGCGAAGAGTACAATTCAGTGTTTGATTTGGCTCTTTGATGTTTTCATAGGGTTTGACGCATAAACAATGGAAGGTGATGTTTTCACAAGGTTTGGCGCATAAAAAATGGAAGGATTGAACTTTTAATATGATGTAACATGAATTCTCTCAAGAATGTAATATGTTCAACCTCTTCCCAGCAGAAAACCCGGCGCCAAGAATTTATATATTGGACAAAATAGGTTGTATGGGTCGAGTAAAAATCTCGAGAATAGAAATTAGGTTTGGACGTAAAATAGGTAGCTCGAGCCAGAAGGCACTTCGCTCGAGTGAAGGGTTTGTCGCTCGAGCGACAGTGGGGCGAAGGTTGAGCGAGGTAGTCTCTGTTCCATCCACTCGAGCAGCACTCCGACGAGCAGCTAGCGAAAAATCGGCGTGAATCCTTCTTGTTCCAAACATGGAACCACGAATCCTAAGCTAACCTACCAACTATAAAACTTTAAAATTCAGCCTCTAAACTTTTATAATTGTTCAAGCTGATCAATTTGTTCATAGAATCGCCAATACAAAATATAAACCTAACAGAGATGTGGTCAAATTACTATTCAAAATACATTTTGATGGAGAAAAATGTGACTCAAACAAGGGTTAAGTAACTTTTTCATAGTTTGTCAATGAAAAAAGATGTAGAGTACTTCTATTTTATGAAAAAGCTTTTTTTTGGTAAATTGAATTTCATCTGAAAATTTATTGCAATCAGGAAGAATTAAAATTCAGGCAAAAGCCTTCGACTTGCTTCACAGTCCTGGAATGAGTATGTCAATTTTTTTTTTCTAGAGCGCCTTCACCTAAGTTTTGTTTATCTATATCATATACCTTAAAGAAATACATCCATGCATGTTATATAATTTTTTTCATTCGTTCTAACATGCTTTGCACCTGCTTCGTGATGATTTTGCATCTAAATGAACATGTTGTTTTTTGCAGAATTGCAGATTTTGTAACTAGAAATTTGGATCTTCTTATACCTATGTACCAAGAGCATAAAACTTTGTTTAGATTTTGATCTTTACATTTACTTCTAAATCACACGAAAAACTAAATACAATGATAAGATTATTAAGAAAATGGGTTCAGGAGCTACCCAAAGCCAAATCATGTAGGAAATCTACATAGGATATGTAGTGTGAACTATTATCATCATCCATTTCGTATTGTCACTTGTCGAAACACAATGAACTACAATCTCCTTTGTTCTCATGTATGCCGGTGGCTTTCTATTCTTTGATATCAAATTATTTAAAAATTTTAATCCTTTTTTAGTTTTAGGGGTGAAATTTTGATTTTTCTTTGTAATAGCGGTTATTGTCATTGGGTAAATGGATGACTTTACATTATATTCGTGTACTTGATTTAGTCATTCAAGATTTGATTTGTATGTACTTAAAGGAGGGTTTTTATTTCAAATGATTTCTTCTACGTTTTTTATATTTCTCATTCCTATCAGTTTAAAAGAATGAAGTTGAATAGGAGGGAATAAATGTTTTGTTGTTATGTTTCCTTTCCTATCTTTCTCGATACATAAATGATACGGAGATCTTGATAGCAATATGGGTTTTAGAATTCAGCTTGTGTTTAATATTCCATGGTGTGATTTTGATTATTTTTACACAATTCTTATATGAATCACGGCATTGTATTTGTAGCTTCTATGTGTACAAAACAATTCAAATTTCACATTTTTGTTAACTATGCAAGCATTTCAAGAGTTTAGTTATTGTGATGGTATATTTGAATTTCTTTTAATTCTTTTTGTGATGTTTACTTCTTCATTTTTTATTTTTTTTTTATTTTTTCATTTTAAAGAGACTGATTTCTTTATATGCTTTTCTCTTGGTCGTATATTATCTTCACTTTGCTGATCACCCAAAATCTTCTTTAGTCGAGCCTCTTCTCATGGCAGTTTCACTATCTCTCCGGCGATGCTCCATGTGCATGGCACTTATCTCTGGCCTCCTTATTTTTATTGAACCCTCTTTCTCAGGCAGTTTGTTATACTGCAACATTCTATAATCTCTAAAAATGAAGGCTACTATCAAATTTCAAACTCAAGCTTCCGAAATTCTCCACCTTGAGTTTAAGGGGGAGTATTGAAGATAATATAAAATCAATATTATCTTGATTTAATTTTCATATTGTTAAGAAATATAATATTATTTTATTTTATTGTTTATTAAGGGTAGAATAGTATTTTTAGTTTCCTTTATTTTAGCTTATATATATTTAGGGTAAATCATCTTTTTGTATTCACTTTCATTATGCAGAATTAATAAAACCCTAGCCTCCCTTTTTTTTTTTTTTGAATTGTTTAACATGGTATCAAAGTAGTTTCAATTCTAAACAAATTAATTTTTGAATTTCGTTTCCGGCGAGTGGCCTTGAGCCGCTCGTCCGGGTATAGTGATTTTGTTGGCTCTCCATTTTGCTGCGTATTTCATTTTGCTCGGTGGATGGTGGATTGTGCGTCGAAAGTGGAGGTACGGCTGAGTGGTTATTGCGACTAGCGGCGGTGATGCAAGTACCGGTTGGGTAGGGTTATAGTTTGGGGTAGGTTGTATGGAAGTCTGGGATGGTATGTTGTTGAGCATAAAAGTGGAGGAGGAATCTCTGGTGGTGGAGGAATTTCAAGTGGAATAACAAATGGGCCTCTAGTTGGACTAATTGGAAGCATTGAAGGAGGTGCAGTGTCTTAGCTATTTCTGTTGGAGAGTTCTGGTTCCTTCATCTTAGTTGGGTATTCTCTTCCAGGCTGTTTGGTGGTTTGGGGCTGTTTTTCTTTGCCTAAAGCAGCTTCGTTTTCTCTTCTAAAGCACGGGTCGAGAAGCGGTTCTAAGGAGGACATTCTAAGGAGTTGCAAGTATCTGTTGGAGGCGACTTTAGAGTCTCCGATCCGTCTGCTTTTAGCATTCATGGTGGGACTGGTCGGGCAGGGCGGTTTGTTGTGAAAGGTGGCGACTATTGGTAAAGAGGTTGGCTGCTAGTGAGAGGTAGCGGTGACGCTTGGATTAGGGTTTGAAGAATCGATGAAGATGGTGGTGGGTTTTTGATTTGTTCATCGGCGCTTGAAGTCAAGTGGTGGCGACCGATGGGAGATGGAAGGAATGTGAGTAATTGGTTTAGGTTGTGTTGATGGAACAAGTTGTTTTTGGGCTTATTTTGTTGGGCCAGTTTTGAATTGTTGGAGTAGGCTGTGTGATATGGGCTAATAGCTTAAAAGGGTTTGGATTAGGTTTTTTTAGTTTGGGTTGTTTGTGCAGTATAGGCATAAATGGGCGATGGTTTTGTGGTGTATGGGTTTTGGGAGAATTAATGGTCTATAGGTTTTGATTTTGGTGGTTGGCTATTGGCTGTTTTGTTGATTGTTGGTAATGGACAGCAGGCCTGAGTTGATGGACTAGTGTTTACGGTTTGGTTTATTGGATTGATGGGTTAATGGACTGGGTATTTGTTTTGTTGGGTTGGTTTAATTTGTGGGTTGATTGAGTTTGGGTTGTTAAGATAATATGTTAGTTGTGTTTATTGGGTTGTTGGAGTAATTGGGGTCAATGATTTAATTGGTTTGCTTGCTACTAATTTTGGGTTGGTTTACGAAAAAGAAAAAATTAGATTTGGAAATTTAGTTTGGTATATGCCCAATTCATGAGATTGAGAATTTGGTTTAGTATGTTTGGTATTTGGCCCAGTTGATGTGATTGAAAATTTGGCCCAGTTGATGGGATTGAAAATTTGTTTTGCAATTTGGCCCAATTTGTGGGATTGAAAATTTGGTTTGGTTTTGGTTCAGTGTATTTGGATTTGAAATTTGCATCCGTTTGAATTTGTTGAAATTGTGTGGTTGTGTTGGTTATTTGCAGACATGGGTGTTCATTCAGTTCGGTTAATCGTTTTTTTGATTTCTTGTTTGGCAAACTCTCGATGCTTCTTGTATTAGCATCGTGAGTTTGATGGGAGATGTTAAGAAATATAATATTATTTTATTTTATTGTTTATTAAGGGTAGAATAGTATTTTTAGTTTCCTTTATTTTAGCATATATATATTTAGGGTAAATCATCTTTTTGTATTCACTTTCATTATGCAGAATTAATAAAACACTAGCCTCCCTTTTTTTTCTCTTTCTTTTCTTTGAATTGTTTTAACACATAAATTTCAAACTCAAGCTTCCGAAGTTCTTCACCTTGAGTTTGAGGGGGAGTATTGAAGATAATATCAAATCAATATTATCTTGATTTGATATTATCTTAAATTGATTTTTATAATCTCAAATCACTTTGATTTGATTTGATTCTTATAATTTTTAAGATACTTATCTTTTTTTTTTTATCTCAATGTAATTTCTCTATAAATAGGGATTTAAGCCTTGTATTCAGAATCAATTCAGAAAAAAAAAAAGATGTAGCCATTCAATGGTCTCTTGCTCTTCTCCATCTTCTTCTATAACATTCATACATTTGTAGTATTATATTTGTAGCTTCCTGTGTATAGAATATCTACATTTTGCTTCTTTTGTTAACTGTGCAAGTATTTTAACAATTTTGTATTATGACTACGTAGATTTTAATTTCTTCATATTCTTTTTTTATTTTGTTAATTGTGGTTTGTTATGAATAAATCTAATGCAGGCACTCATATGCTAAAGCCATGCATTTGATCTTGTGAATGGTTTAATGTTTATACAAATGGACAAGTAGTATAATATTAATGAGGTTTGTATATTGCTCTTTCGTAGAATCATTTTATTATTTAGATGATAATTGTTTATATTGTACATAATCAAATACTCGATTCTTTCACGTGTAAATCTGAACGAGGTTGAACCAAATGGAAAAAAATGATCCAAGCAATGACTTAAAAAGGTTTTCGTTTCTTAATCTATGAACATTCTTTTTAACTTTAATCAACTAACGTGCAACACATGTTCGTCACACTAGTATTTCAAAAAGAGCGAATTTGTAAGTCCAAATTTTATGGGTGAACCTTACATTGATTGATTGGTTTAAGCTTGTTCGAGACATTATATTTGTATTACAACTTATATATTTGGAAAACTTTTATATTGAGAATTCACTCGTTTGGAAAAAAGTATTTTACTGTTCCCCAAACCGATCAAATTAAAATGGAACTTCTAGCTTAAAAAATGATGATTGTTATAAAACTAATAGGAAAGGAAAGAATAGCAAAAGAAAAATATTAGTCAAAACACAAGTGTGGATTTTGTTATAACATTGACCCCTATGTACATGGTCTCAATGAGAGTTCTAAACTAAACAGAATATGCCCTTTTATAAATTTATATCTCTTAGGAAAATTATTAATTATTAACAAATATTACACAAGGTTAAGGCTAATCACGACATTTATTACCCATATTAATTAACAAATGTATTCACTGTCGTGAACAGCGCCACTTGAAAAGCAACGACATAATATTCATATATATGTTTTTGCTACTTCAGGAGCAATATTATAATTAAATATAAATAAGAGCATAATATTTTTTGGACTTAACATAATATTCATCTTTTGTTTTGAATAGAACACGAGAATCAATTTTATTAATTCAATTTGCTAGACCTTAGTGCTTTTTCATAGAAAATAAGAATTACTTTTACTAACTCAATTGGCTAAAATATTTCGTCATGATGGTGTGTTATAAAATTAAGAGGAAAAGAAAGAATAAGAGAAAAAAAAAAAAGTAAATAGAGTCAAAATACAAATTTCATTATAACAAAGACTCATATATGGATGATTTCATTGGGAGTTACAATATGCATAGAATACACTTTTCTAAAGTACTAGTTAGGAAAACGTGTGTTGCACATTAGTTAGTGATTAACGTCTAAAAAATATAGAAATTAGTGATTATATTTTAGAAGTAACAAAACCGATGTTAGAATTTATTATTGCAAATAATGGTTTATGATTATTTCATGTTAGTGTCGTTAGAATTTATTATTGCAAATGCTTTAAAAAAAAAAAAGGCACGGTGCCTCCGTCGCGGATGGAGGCATGGCTGGAAGAAAAATTAATATACTTCGCCTTCTTTCTCTTCTACCTCCTAATTCTCACCTTTTCTTCTTCTACATAATTAACGATCTCTGTGATGCGCAAAAAATTAATATACTTCCCGTTCTTTCTCTTCTACCTCCTAATTCTCACATTTTCTTCTTCTACATAATTAACGATCTCTGTGATTCAAAGAAGTGTAAACAGAAGAAAGATTACTTTGCCATGTGTCAAAGCTATATTTTCCAAGAGGAAAACTAAGGGAAACCTTGGAATATGCTGCTTGTGACAAAAGACCAGATCTTTTGCGAGAATGGAAACATGAAAAGTTGATATCATTATCAATTGCAGGCTGAAGAAATGAATATTATCTTTTTTTTGAGAGATTTTTGTTTTCTTCTTCTTAAGGTGAGGCTCTGTCCGCAATCCTCAACGAAGGCACCAGCAGTGTCCTCCGTTCAGAATGGAGGCACAACCCGTGCCTCCATTCTGGAAGGAGGCATGGTTTTTTTTTTTTTTTTAAATGTAATATTAGTTTGTTAAGGTTTTTTCACTCAATCAAATTGGTAGTTTAGACTAATTATACACTAATTTTCTATTTGTCATTTTAGCAAACACTTTAAATGCAATCTATTTTTCCTAAAGATTTGAAGAGATTACTTCTTAATCAAGCCACAATTTTTGCACTTCACAAACACAATCCACTACTCCACAAGCTCATACTCCTCCATCATTCAAATTTTAACTCAAAACAACAAAATATCAATTACCTTAAATTGAAGGAAAGGGAAAGGAGGTGGTTAGCTACCTTGAATTCTTGATTAGATTGTATATTAGATGTGTTTTTTCTTTATTTAGTGAAAGTTCTAGCAGGCCAGGAACTCATCGCAATTAGATTTAAGTTACTAAGTCCTCCCTACTCAGTTTCAATTTCATCTTTTACCCTTTTCCAGTAGACTTCAACCCAGTTATGTAATATATGTAATATTGAGAAAGAGCTCGAACAAATATGTACAAGGACGCAGCAGAATGAGGATGTAAAATGGAAAATGTAGCTTGAAATCAGACTACCAGCGTACTTTTGCAAACGATCTGCATCAAATGCAGACTTGTCAATTTGAAGAGCTTCCTTCAATCCTGAAGACAAATTATCATAAGATAATTCCTCATCATCAATTTCTGTGATAAAAAGTACAATCATAAACACAAAAGAGCATACACACAGAGCAAACTGAAGACGACCATCCAGTTAAGCAGTTAAGCAACGCGAGGTGGTATAACCATTAAAAAGGAATACTATAGCATACATATATAATGGGGCAAGGGATAAATCAATTATTATTGCAAAATATCTAAGTCGCCACTTTGCCATGCCTCCATTCTGGACGGAGACCTATCTTTCACCAAAAATATAGAAACCAGAGGTATGGGCATCGTGCCATGTCTCTGATGTCTCATCCGTGACACGGTGTCTTCGTGCTCAACGGAGAAATAGTAGGTGCCTCCGTTGTGCACGGAGACACCGCGTGCCTTCCCTCCGTGTGAGACCGCGGTGCCTCCGTGCGAGACGGAGGCACTGCCGGTGCCTCCGTGCACTGTCGGTGCCTCCGTGCTAGACGGAGACACCGCCGTGTCTTCTTCTCCCATCGGTGTCTCCGTTGGTGTCTCCAGACGGGGACATAGCCGTTGGTAACAGAGGACTTTCTCCGGTGCACTCTGTGTATGAGATGTACGCAACTATTCACTTTATTTTTTCATTTTCATCGTTATAACACCAACACTTCCTTCAGGAAAAATAGAAAATATGAATCTTTAAGGCAAGAATAAGAATGCATATCACACTCAATCAACACCCCCTCCAGTACAATGGAAAATATGCACAAATCATCTTAACGGCTCAATCCAACTAGAATACGCTTACTGAGGTAGTGAAATCGGGATCAGGGGAGGAAAAAGAGAAGGTAAAAAAAAGAAGAGAAAGGACAGTTGGTGAAAATTAGTGGTTGGTTGCGTGTGAAAACGAAGAAGAAAGCCGGAAAAAAAAAAGGGAATTACGATGATGGGAAAAAGCGACACGTGGAGCCAAACCTCTTGGCTCTTTTATATTGTAGTGAAGTAGAAACCCATCTAGACTTTTAGATAATATCAACTAGCTTCATTTATTATTATCTGATATTAATATTAATTATTACACTCTTAATCTTTTATAAATAGTTTATTTGTTATTAATTATATTTCACTTTCACCATAAACTTCAGAAAAGATTACACTCTTTCAACTAGTAAACTTTTTCTGAAATGAAAAGTTCATCCTCTTATTCTTTGAGGATTTGAAAAACTCGATTTTCTACCATAAAGGGGATCGTGCAAATTTAGAAATTGCACCTGTAATTTTCTCTTTTGGTTCATAGTAAAAGAAACTTGAGAAGACATTAATACGTTGAATTGAACTGAAGTAGACAAGGTTAAAGAATATATGCCTGACAAATTTGATCAGTGCAATCAATCAACTTATAAAATCTGTCATTAATATATCAATTATAACTAAAATAATTAAGAATAGGATCAAATTAATTCTAACTAGGCAACTGTGACTGATCATGGGATGCATGGACTTAATGGCTCAAAGCACATGACCAAATCTTAATACATAGATTTTAATCCAAATCTCATGTCTAGGAGCCTAAGGGCAGTGCTTATTGATGCCAATAAATAGGGAGAGAAAAAAATAAATGAATATCAACTAAAGCACAAAGGGTGGTGTTTATTTCCTCTCAGCAGCAAATCCTGCCATTATTAGATTGTGCTGCTCCCACTATAGAATCATATCTCATTACAATCCAAAATAAATATATAAATTTCACAGATACTGACATAACCTAATAATGGATTAATTAAAAGGAATCTTGAAGAATTTCACGCAGTTAGTTAAAGAAATTAAATATATATATTTCACGCAGTTACTATCATTATCAATAATATATTTTTTGATTGTTTAAGAAAATATCATTATTTGTGATGTGATAATTATAATCTAGACAATATTATATCTTCTATTAGATTGGATTTCGTTCACTGTAGCTCATCAATTATCATATTTCGTTAGAAAATTAATTGGTTTCCAATGAAGAAAGACTAACCTTTTATGACATCTGACCGCCATCATTCAGTCCTTAGGCCAACATTGTTGCTTCCACCAATTCTTCCGTCAATATCACGTTCTCTTGGCTTGAGTCCATGGTATTAATTCTGATACCATTTGTTGAGCCAAGTTTTAACCCTCTCATCTAAATGTTAATTGGTTTAGTTAAAAAAAAAATATAGTATTTATTCACCCTCATTTGAGTTATTCAATTCATAGGATTAAGAGAGCGATATTGCTGCTCCCTAACAATCTATCCCGCGATATGATGCTCTTGTGACTCTAATATCACCCAATCTTCGAATTTAAGAGCCACATTATTAACATAGAGAATAACATTTGGTGATCATTACATTAATCCTCATGGGATGGTGTTATGCCTCGCCACCGAAGTTTCTAGTGGAGGCCACGTTGTAGTCCACGTGGAGACATTGAGCTAGATCTGATAGAGTCAACAAAGACTCAATTGGTTAAGGAAAAAAAATCAAAGAAGAAGATGATCTAGAATAATTCGACATTAAAAAAAAAAAAAAAAACAAGGACTTATCTACGTCGCATCTTATTCATTTCGTAATGAACTAAATATTTCAAATATCATAACATGAATTTTTGTGGTTCCACCAATATTAAATAAACATATGGAAAAAACATAAACAAATAAAACATGTTCCGAACTCTAAAAATGACAGTTGAATTTTTGATAAAATAGAGTCACATAGAGCCGTGTACCACCGTGCAAAGGTCACTATCAAGAATATTTCACTTCATTATTATCTCATCCAACAAA
>CAIGRS010173543.1:0-22985 GCA_903798395.1 Fraxinus floribunda | reverse complement strand
TTAAATCTTCATGTTGAACATTATTCTCATCATTCTGCTTTGATTCATCCACATTGTCAGTTTCAATCATTTCTTAGTTCTTTTTCCGTCCATCCACATTATCATTATCATTCTGATTATGTTGTTTCTCAATTACTAAATTTCCTGGTATTCCTTCATTTTCCTTTCTTTTCTTGTTATTAAAAATACTTATCAATATTTCTAGTCTGGCTTTGAATTACTGCCTCTACTCTTTCTCTTTTCTTCTTTTTTTGAGCTCTAGATGCATATTTATGAGTCATGGTATTTGACTCAAATCACTCAACAGCTAGCAATTATTGAAAGGTGAAAAAGTAGGGTAAAAAATAACAAATATAGTTAATTTACACTGTGATTCATATAGCTGGTTCTTCACTATCCAATTTGGCATTCCATATGTACTCCTAAGTCCTAACAACACCCAAATGCATTGAAATTTCTAGTAATTGAACTTTGGACTAGTAACAGGAGTAGGAATTGAGAAAAAAATCGAGAAATGAATAGAGACGACCAACAAATCTATAGCAAAATAGAGTAAAAATACGATCTGCTTAACCAAGCCAAGCTTATCGCCATTAATAAAAACAAATTTCAATAAAATACCCCTATTCAACCCACTTCATCTAAGAAATGTTCGATGTAAAAAGAGAAGAACTGGTGCTAACCTAGAAACATACTATCTGTAAATCAATTTGATATTTTGTATACTTACTTCTATGAGGAAAAGATCACATTTAAATATATACATAGAAATCATATTATATATTGACAGATGGCCAGCAATCATTTATTGGATTGATGGTTAGACATTAGGATTGTTCTGATAACATTTGCCTTCTTGATATTGATACATCAACCCTCCTATTTGTACATCAAAAAATTGAAAAAAGAATGTAATTTGACAATTAAGGAAGAAAATTGAAAATAGAGATATAATGGAAAATAAGGGAGTGTACAAAATCAGAATGATTTCTTGGATAAAATAAGTGAAACTCAAATCATGAATGTTGTAAAAGAACAAAATACATATCAATTTTCTTTCTTATTTGAAATCATGTGGAAAAGACAATGGCATTGTAAGAGAAAGCATGCTGGAGATAACAAAAATAAGCAAATTACAAAAATCAAATTTGAAAAATAAGTAAAACCCACAAAAGTTTATAAATAAGAGCTAGCCTAGCTTACTGCCCGTTTGGAAAACCCAGAAGTAAAAATAGATCATAAAAATCGTCTGAAAATCAATGCTAGATATACAAACTTAGAATAGAAATTTACGTGGAAATTGGAATTGGTTGAGACCGTTGAGTGCAGGCAGCAGTCATGGCAACACGGCCTCACGATTTTCTCTCTCTGTGTGTATTTTGTTGGAGGTCAGTGAACAGGTGGAATGGAAGGCTGAAGTGAAGGCTTAGGTTATATATATTAAAAATAGGCCCCTAAAAAAGTTGGGCCTGAGGCTGAAACCTCTTGGGTCTCTCCTCAAGTCCGGCCCTGCTGATCAACATCAACTTTTATCTTAGGCCAATAGAAGTGTTCATTTAACATATCCAGGGTCTTCTTAATCCAAAGTGACCTATTAAACCTACACTGTGTGCTTTACGTACTAATAATTCTCTAGTTGAACACCCGAAATAAATATCCATCATGCCTAAAGAATCTATCCATATCACCTTTGTCACATGATTCGTATATATTAGAAAAGTCTGGATCATTAGTATAGATGTCCTTAACATATTTAAATCCTAGGAATTTGGCACCTAAAGAAGTTAGAAGTAACATATATCCTTGACAATGCATCCGCTACCACACTTTCCTTACCTTATTTGTACCGAATAACACATGAAAATGTCTCGATGAACTCCATCCACCTTATATGCCTCTTATTTTGTTTATCTTGACCGTTTAAATGCTTCAAGGACTCATGATCGGTGTAAATTACGAACTCTTTTAGCAATAGGTAGTGCTTCCATTTCTCCAAAATTACTAGTTGTATGTAGGATAGTTGAGAGTTACTCCACTTAGATTTTCACTAAAGTAAGATATTGACATTCATTCCTGCATTAAGACAACTTCAATACCTATTCCCGAGTCATTACATTCAATCTCAAAAGTATTGTTAAGCTTAGGTAATGATAAAATTAGTGCGATGCCCAACATATCCTTAATAGTATTAAAAACATGTTCTTCTTCAATGTCTCAATAAAATCCCACACTTTTCTTTACAATTTCCGTTAATAGTGTAACAAGTGTGCTAAAATCTTTAACAAAATGCCTATAAAAGTTAGCTAAACCATAAAATCTTGTTACATCGATTATGCTTCTAGGTGTTGGCCACTCCTCGATGGTCTTGATTTTCTCCTCATCTACTTTAACACCCTTTGAATTAACAAAATAACCTAGAAAAACAACTTTTCCATGCAAAATGTACACTTTTTAAAGTTAGTATAAAGTTGTTTTTGTCTTAAGACTACAAGCATACATTTTTAATGTAGTATATGCTCATTCAAATCCTTACATATACTAAGATATCATTACAGTAAACTACTATGAATTTACTTGTAAATGCACACAAGACATGATTCATTAATGTCATTAACGTGCTAGATGCATTAGTAAATCTAAATGGCTTGACTAACCACACATATAAACCATACTTAGTTTTAAAAATAGTTTTCCACTCATCCCCATCTCTCATTCTAATTTGATGATATCCTCTTTTAAGATCTATTTTACAAAACATGTATGATCCATCCATGTACTTCATTCAACATATCATCTAACTTTGGTATAGGGTGACGATATTTTACCGTTATATTGTTGATAGAGCAACAGTCTACGCACATCTTCCAAGTCACATCTTTCTTCTACACAAGTAGCACGACACTGCAGATGGACTCATGCTTTCCTCATATATCCTTTGCTCATCAATTTTTCTACTTGCCTTTGAAGGTCATTGGTCTCCTCAAGATTACTCTGAAAATTCGGCCTTCTTAGAATGACAGCTAAATGTACGAAGTCAATATGATGCTCAATGCCTTGAATGAGTGGTAACCCACTAGGCATGTCTTTCAGAAACAAGTTTTTGAATTCCTGCAACAAAGAAGTAGCCAAACTAGGAAGGGGTGTTTCAGATTCCTCAGAATTGAAGAGTAATTTCTTATAAACCAAACAAGATCATATGTTGGTTCTCAACTCACTCATTTTTGTAAAGAAATTTACTTTCGACTAATTTCTTATCTTATGAGGCTCTTTTTCTTTACTCTCTTGTGGCTCAATCTCACTCTTCTTTTCTCTCAATTTTTTCTTTACTTTTCAACTTGACTTGATCTTCATAAACTTGTGTTGGTGCTAACGGTACAGGAGTATTTCCCATCTTTAATAAAGCTTTACCTATTTTTGTACCTATCATGCATCACCTCGCTATCATATTGCAATGAACAACCAACAAAATATGTCCGACAAGCATATGAACTACATCACACATCACTTCATCATCATACCTTTCAATTTAGAAATTCACCAACACTCACATTCATTCAACCATTGCAATTTGTAAGGCTTAGGATGTTTTAACATAGTTAATTCCAATTTCTAAACAAGTGTAGTGCTAGCCACACTGGTACAACTATCCCCAATCAATAATCATATTACATACCTTGTTGTTGACGTGGCATATCTTATGAAATATGTTCTCTTTTTGTTGCTCCAAGTCACCCACTTTGATTTGAGTACTAAGAGCTCGTCATATAATCAACAACTTTCCCAGTACATACTTCGCTTTCTCACCATCACTAGCATCCTCTAATCCAACATGTCATCATAATCACCCTCACTCTCACTCACCACTTCTCTATTGTCTCGCAAGATCATTGCCTTTTTGTTTTGATATTGAGAAGCAATGTGTTCCAATGCTAAACACCTAAAGCATTTGATATTCCAATTCCTAGGGGGTTGGGGATCCGCCTTGTGTGTAGCTTTATTAGTAACTTCATCTCTTCCATTTGATATCTCAGTTCTACTATTTGAAACAACCCCATCATCTCTATTGTTATTCCACTTCGATTTCCAAGGAAAGTTAGAACTCGAAGAACCCGATGGGTATCTAACAGCTCCCTTCCTCTTCAAATGTCTCTCCACCTTCGTAGCTACATTTAACATGTCTTCCAACTCCACATAATGTTGTAGTTCTACAACATTAGCTGTCTCCCTATTCAAGCAATTTAAAAATCGATTTATGGTGGCATCCCGATCTTCCTCAAGATTTGGTCTAATCATGGCAATCTCTATTTCCTTGTGATAATCTTCCACACTCTAAATCTTTGATAAAAAATTTGTAATTTTGATAAAGATCCATATAGTAATGATTAAGAACGAATCTCTTCATCATGATAGCCTTCAATTCTCTCCATGTTTCAATAGGTTTCTCATGATTCCTCTTTCTAGATGTTTCTATTTGATCCCACCAAATGATAGCATAATCAGCAAACTCAACGACAAATTTTTTTTTTTTTTTTTCCTCCGAGTAGTTATGGTAATCAAATATAAGATCTATATTTTTCTTCCACTCCAAATATGATTTCAGATTGCTCATTCCTTTGAATGAAGGAATAGTCATTTTAATATTACCCATATTTCTATCAACTCCATCTCTTACATAATCTCTAGCCCTCCTCTCATGTCTATCTCTTCTATTCCTCATCCTTCCTATTTCAGTCGCCACTAATACATCATCATTAATTTCACTACCCACTTCATTTTCACAACCAATATTCGCTCTAGGATCCTGCTTACCTTGCCTCCTTGTGTTAGGAATTTCTCTAAGTTGTTCCCTATACAAATTAGCAAGCAATGTGTCTTGCCTCTCCATTCAAGCCTCTTGTGTAACCATTCTATCTTCTATATCACCAAACAACCTTTCAAATTGTCGTATCATCTACTTCGTGGTGATGACTTGACTATTCTTCCCGCTTGAAGTAGAATCGTCTCTATCAAATATCCTAAATCTAGAATAATATATGTCTCATGTGTATACACTCGTGTATCACTCAATTTAATTTTTTCCTATTATTCTCATCACTCTACCTTTTTTCACTCAATGCTTCATTACAAGTGTTTTAAAGAATTAATTCGATCTCAAAAAAATCTCAACTCTTGTGGAGTTCAAACAAAGAATTGAGTAAGGAAAGTGATTCAAGAAAGTAGGAATTTAAACTTTAAATAGAAACATCAAGGATAAATTCAAGAAAGCGTTTCTTGAATTTGGGTTGGACACACCTTTTTTTTTTTATATAAAATTTGATTTTTTATTACTAAATGCGCAAGAATTCAACAAAGAGCCCAAAAAATCGAAAATGAATGGATTTTGGCACTAATTTAGCGAACAAACAACTTTTGAATTTTTTTGGTATCTTTTGATTGGATTGAATGACTTAAAAGATGAAGCACACGAAAAACGACGATGAAGCCTCAAACAAAAACAAATAAGGAATTAAATGATATAACCTTGCGTTTTGGAGTCTAAGGTCTTATACCAACTGATGCGAACTTATACCAACTAATGCGAACCCATGTAGCAATTGAAGCTACGAAACCCATGGCGGATTAGATCAAATCCAAAAAATCAAGAATCAACGTTTGAAAATCTCGACTTAATAAATTATTAAACCAAAGAACTAAGACAATCGCCAACAATATATTAACCCTGTGATTGCAAAACTTATGAATCTTACTTAAATTGTTGAACGCCACAAGAATGAGTAGAAATCAACATGCCTTGCAATAATATAGTTCAAAATGTGTGTTTTTACAATGAAAAGAATAATACTATTTATATGAAATTCATAAAACCCAGCTAAAAACGGAATTATACCTAAAATATATCAAAAAGATACTAGTTTTAACTAAAGTATATGCGGAGTTTAAAAAACGCGTCCCAATTTTGTACTATGCCGTTGCATAGATTTATTGCATGCGATTGCATAAGCCAATTTATAGCCCTCACTTTGGTCACGGTATGGATGCATGCGGTCGCATGCCTTGAAATACTATGTAGTTGCATAGTAAACCTTCATAGTTTCATTGTCCTTTGCTTGAACCAAGTCGATCCATCTTATTATTTTCCATGCCCAATATGAAACTTGTACTTTTGCTTGTTGCAATCGATGTTTCATCCACTATAACTTGAACAAGTAATCTCATGACTTATTTGACCTTCTTTACGCGTGATAGAGTCATTGATCCTTACTCCACGATCAACAGGTCCTTGTCCTTGCTAGCTCTCGTATCATGGTTCTCATCAGTAGATCTTGACCTCTAATGCTTGCTGTCAAAATGAAAAAGGCTCTGGAAGGTCTAAGTCTCATACTGAGATAATGGAAGGACATCTCGCGGGAAGGAAGTTAAGCTCATTCTATTGCATTCAACTTTTCTAAGTTTTTGGTTATTGTATTACTTTGTCAACTAAGATATTCAATAGTTGATAGTAATAACGATGAAGTAAAAGTCAATCATTCTCCCTTAAGTATGCGTATATTTTCTAAAATAACGATGATTTAGTAAAAGCCATCCACTTGTTTCATCAAATGAAGTGCACACGACAATTTGGCGAATTTCTTGAATGGAATCAATCATTACGTCCACCAGGGACTAAAAATAATAAGTTGAGACCAAAAGAGCAAAACGTGTAAGAATTAAGGATGACGGCTGAAATTTTCGTAACTATTTATAATGCAAAATTTTGACACGGACGTTCGAATTTCCTAGGAAATCATATGTCATGAGCCAGGAAGAATTACCATTTTTTTATCATGAATATTACGAATCGATTAGGTTAGTGTGACATCATTTCTAAAAAAAAAATGGAATTTTATTTTCTTGTCAAAGGACTTTGGAACTTAATGATAATTACACGAATAATCACAATATAAACTAAAACAGCCGACAAATATAAACTGGCAGCCGTGTCGATTTTCTATATAAAGTCAATGGATAATTGAATATAGATTTTATAAAGTCAATGAATTAATAAAGCAATTATAAATCATAAACTCTTAAAATTTTTTTACTCAATTTATTGTGCACTAAATCTTGAATTAGATAAGACGAGATGTTGATCTAACCCTCCCCCCCTTTTTTTAAATAAAAAACTCATTGAATTCAGATGGTTGAAGAGTTACCTAGACGCTTCTCTACTTGAAAATTTATACGTTAATATTGAAATTGTCAGGAATTTTCAAGTACAAATAAACTATTTAAGCTACGAATTAATACAAACAAACCAACATTCGAATTGAATATGATTCCGGATATATAAATAATAAATTTTTCTTACAAACGACTATAGAGTAAGAGAGAATTTAGATGCTATATTGTTTAGGGTTCTTTAAAATGTAGATTTCAAGAAACTTTTCTTCCTACGACCTATACTTTCTCTAATCAAGAAAATAATAAAGCGTATTACCTTTGAATATATGTACTCAATCAACTTGATCTGAATTAAGTACTTTAAACAATAATATAATGAAAAATATGAAATCATTTGATAAAGTCAAAATAAATCTACACAGAGCTTTTTAGCTAACAAGAGAGTGACTTGCTCACCTTCTCGATGCTTTTAGAAGAGAATTATTTCTAAGGGTGTGTTTGAACCACATTATTTTAGAATAATGTATTCTAAAATAATAGATTGATGGAAAATGTGTGGTTGAAAAAGAAGGAAAAATTGATGTAATGAAAAATATTATTTTATTGAAGAATGTGTGGTTAAAAATGAGTAGAAAAATGAAAATGAATGTTTGATTTTTATGTGTATTATAAGTAAAGTGTGCATTTTGTACACAGTATTAGATTAGGGGTCAGTTTGTCTATCTACATTATGTTGTATTAGAAAAATGTATAAGTAATTTGTAATAGTCATATTTTAATTTTTAAATAATTTTTTTTTCTTATAAGTAAGTGCCTGTTTGACAACAATTAATTTATTTTATAATTTGATAAATGATCATTTTTAACTACATATTCACACAATAAAATACTTTACGCGTATACAAAAAAAAATTTCCTTATTTTTTAACTACATATTCTCCTAAAAATCACTATTCAGAATTCATTTTTTTCTACAATAATGATTGTCAAACAGACTCTAAATTACTTAAAAATAATTTTTCAATTATTTTTTAACTTATAGCTAATTGTGTTACTTACAAGTGAAATGCACTTATAAATTAATATATATTTATTTCAATTTAACTAGTTCATAATTCATAATTCATAGAGCATCTTGATTTTATCCGATTAACTAAACGAAGATAAGCATCGTGAACAAATTTAATCCTTGGTGTTCAACATTATTGGTGTTCAACATCATTGATACTAGATATCATTAGTCTTAGTCTCGGTATTATATCGAGTTAATTGTTCCAATGATCATTGAACTTATGTCTATGTCTTCGATTGCTCACAGAAATTTAAAATGTCGATTTTTACCACTAAACTTTGAAAAACATTGTACGTTATTCACTGGCATAACTTCCGTTTCAAACCTTTAGCGGAATTGGTGATGTAACTGACAGAATGCACATGTCACGCCCCGTCACATTATTGAACTATGATGGTTGAATTTTGATAACTAAGCCCATGTTTGTTCCACATTATTTTTTTTATTCTCATTCTTCTACTCATTTTCAATCACACATACTTCAATAAAATAATATTTTCCATCACATCAATAATTTTTCCTTCTTTTTCAACCACATATTTCTCATCACATCGCTTCAAAAAAATACATTCTCTCATTTTAATGTGCACCAAACACACTCTAAATTTTGAAAAATATTTTCCATTGCTCATTGAACTTTGAGATTGTCGAATTTTGGTTACTGAACTTTGAGATAATTGAACTTTGACCATTAAATTTTGAAAAACGTCTTCTATTGCTCACTATAAATTTGGATTTAATTAAACCTTCGTTTATCTCCATTTAAAACAATTTTTTTTACTTCTCATACTCATTTTTAATTACACATTTATACAATAAAATATTTTACACAAACTTAAAATTTTTTCCAATTTTTTAACCACGAATCTCTAAAAAAATCACTATTTAAAACTCATTTTTTGTTTTTAAATAATGGTCAAATTCAAGTTTAATTTAATTTTAATAATTAATATATTGCGTGTTTCATTACAATTAGTAGTCACTTCTTTTGCACAACTTTACTAGCATTGTCTATCCCATGAGAAATGTTTATTCAATTACACAATAGTTAAATTTAAATTTTTTTTATTTTTGTAAAATTTTAAGCTATTTCATCATAATATTTGAATTTTACAACAAAAAACACAATAAATTTGTTGTCAAATAAAATTAAATTCAATTTTAATTGAAGTTTTAACAATAAAATTTAATTAAATCCAAATTTATTGTGAGCCATATAAAACGTTTTTCATAGTTTTGTGGTAAAAACTTGACCATCTCAAAGTTTAGTGGCAAAAATTCAATTATCTCAAAGTTCGGTAGCCAAAACTCGATTACCTCAAAGTTCAATGAGCATTAGAAGACATATTTCAAATTTTAGTGAGCAACTGAAGACGTTTTTCTAAAATTTTAGTGTTCAAATTTCGACTACTTCAAAGTTAAACAGCGTGACAAGACGTCACGTGTGAATTTCGTCAGTTACATCACCAATAAGTAATGTTCAACATTTTTCAAAATTTAATGGTCAACATTTTAAATTTTCTTAAAGATATATAGATATAAATTTAATGACCATGGAACAATTAACTTGTCAGTGTTCATTGCTTTACCTTAACCGGAGGCAATATATACACAACTCATATAAGTATACGTACCTTTCCCTCTCTATCACCGTTGGTGCTGGATATCATTTTCTTTTTAAGATTTCTTTTTTGCATATTGGACTTGGCCCCTCCTTCCTCCGCTCTATAATTTTTCTTCCCTTTTTACACTTCCAAGAACCTTCATCTCCTTGTTTTTTTCTCTTGGGTTGGACAAAATTTCTTCTTCCATGGAGTTATTTGGTTACAAAATGAAGTGGGAACCTATTATTCATCATGCTACAAAATCCTGATAATCAATTTTAGATTTTTTATTTTCAAAAAATTCCCAGAATTCTTATAAATTATTCTGTGCAGTTTTAGCCTTTTGGGAGTAGTTTTTGTGCTTTGTTTTGGCTATTTTTTGTATCAATCATGAAACCGCTTCAACCACCACCAGCCGGAGCCGGCGCCGCCTCTTCCTCCTCAGCCCGTTCTCGCCGCCGCTCCGACCTCAGCCTCCCGTTGCCACAACGCGTCCCAGCTAGAGCTGTCCCTCTTCCTCTTCCCCCGACTTCCGCTCCGGCCTCCACCCAGACTTCCTTCGCCGAGCTTGAGCGGATCAACCGCATCGGTAGCGGCAGTGGTGGAACTGTCTACAAGGTCCTCCATCTTCCCACCGGAAAAATTTACGCCCTCAAGGTAATCCATGGCACCCATGACGAGTCGGTGCGCCACCAGATCTGCCGGGAAATCGAGATCCTCCGGGGTGTAGACAATCCAAACGTGGTTAAATGCTACAACATGTATGATCACAATGGAGAAATTCAAGTCCTACTTGAATACGTCGACAAGGGTTCTCTCGAAAACATTCACATCCCTCATGAACCCTCTTTATCTGATCTCACCCGCCAAATTCTCTCAGGCCTTTACTACCTCCACAAGCGCAAAGTCGTTCATCGCGACATCAAACCCTCCAATTTTCTGATAAATTCAAGTGGAACTGTTAAAATTGCCGATTTCGGGGTATCCCGGATTTTGGATCAAACAATGGATGCTTGCAATTCATCAGTAGGCACCATAGCTTACATGAGCCCAGAAAGGATCAACACAGATCTGAATCATGGAAAATATGACGGGTACGCGGGGGATATATGGAGCTTGGGAGTAAGCATTCTTGAATTTTACCTGGGCAGATTTCCATTTGCTGTTGGTAGAGGAGGAGATTGGGCAAGCCTTATGTGTGCAATTTGTATGTCAGATCCTCCCGAAGCCCCTGCTACAGCTTCAAGGGAATTTAGGGATTTCATTTCGTGCTGTCTTCAAAGGGATCCTGCAAAAAGATGGACCGCATGGAGGCTTTTGAAGCATCCATTCATTCTGCAATATGCCTCTCCAAGCAGTAACTCCATTGCTAGCAATCAGGTCCCTCAGTGTCATCAGTTATTACCTCCTCCTCCACCTCGCTTTTCCTCTTCTTGATCGTTGCTTAGTTTTGGGATTTTGCCTTGTTTACCTGGTTGGGTTATGTAATTTTAATGGGATTTTGATATTTAGGAAAAAAATTGGGGAGGTTCACAGTCAGTCAAATACTTGTCTCTGATCATAATGTTTAACCAGAAAAAGGAATTATATTCTTAGAAATTACCTCCATGATTGGGTTTCTATGCTTGTCAATTACTCAAAAGTTGATATTGTGATTAAGGGAGGATCTTGGATTCACTTTCTTTTCCCTCAATTAGAATCCTTATCTTGCCGTAATAATTCATATTTTGGCTTTGAGTTTGGATCTTTAGTGTTGTTCTACTTTATTTGTAAAATGGTAAAACAGTCTATCTTGCTTTCTAACTTTAGAGCTAAACTATTTATAGTTTTATGATGAATCTGGGGAAAGTCTTGATAGCCTATTTAAAGTGCGTGTTTAGAACGCTGGTGTAAAATTTCAATGACTTTTTCTTCTCTAATGATATCTGGGTCTTTATTTATTTGCTGCGTTAGAGGCTGGATTTCTCTCATAGGAAGACTTTCTTGGTTAGGGTAGAATGTGGTTCTATGAAAGGAATATATTCTTGTTTAAAGTTGTATCTGAAGGCTGTGACAGCTAAATTCTTGTTTCTGGAAGTATTCTTGCATATAAATTATATTGGATATTGCTTTCAAGATTCAGACTTTAAGTCCTCCATTCGACAAGTTCGGTTCAATAACATCTATACTTGGTATAATGTTGTTAGATTATCGAAACAACAAAGGTGTTTTCTATTCTCTCTTATCTAAGCGTCAAGCTAAGGGTTATAAACATTTTTCTATCAACGTCGGGAGGCTCTTACCTGCATCGAAAAGAGAATTGTGCATTCGTCCATTTTTACCGTGGCAATGGTTAATTGTAGAGGTTATTCAATTATATGTTATGGTGAAAAATTTAGTGGTATACCTTAGTTTGACTTGGCTCATTTAAAGAGTCAATACCAAAAAACAAGTCATTTTGTCGTGAAAAGACTAGCTAGTTATAATGATTGTAATGTCCAAATGATGAAGTTGATTAACGTGGTTGAAGTGATACAGGTTAAGTACAACGTTGTTTTCAAACTTAGGGAAGCCATTAATATCGAAGGTGGTAAATTCTTGAGTTAGATGCAAAGATGTGCAAGAGCCTCGACTTAGCGTAGCAACTTGCCTTTTGGATCCATTTTGTCAACTTGGATACTAAAAAGAATATAAAGAAATAGCAATTTAATTGTGGTGCTTACCTTCGTACTCCGTTCATGTTATTTATAATATGACTTTGAAAGTAAAGAATTAGTAATCCTTGGTAATTTCTCTGATCATTATAATTCAAGTTCCAATAAATTAAATTCTAACTTGGGTGATTTTATCCTAAACCTAATGTTTTAAGTTAGGCTCATAAGCCCAATCAAAAACTAGAGTAGTCAGGGAGACTACAACAAAAATGTGATTTAGCAACAAACCATTTTGCGACATATAAAAAATTGTTGCAATAAGTGATTTAGTGCAACACATTTTTAAAGTTTGTCGTAAAGACTGATGAAAAAATAAGTACCAAAAAAATATATGGCGATATAAAAAGTTTTCGTAATATGATAAATGAAGCACTAATAATAAAGATTGTCGAAAAAAAAAATGAAGGAAGCAAGCCGCCAAAATATGTTTTGGTAGATAACTTACGGCAACAAACTTTCATTTCTTGCAACAAAGTCTCTGTGTTACAATAAAGTTTACTTTTTACGACTAAAAAATCTGTAGGTGGAGGAAAAACCACTACAAGGAAATTTGCTTTTTGCCATGCAAAAATCGTTATTGTGGTCTTTCCCAATGTTCACCTATATTGCGGACTTTGATACTGTCGTAGAGTCGAAGGATACGGTAACGTGCAATGCGTGTTGCAAAAGTCCTCAAATGGACATTGTTGTTTAGTTTTTGCAACGTTTTTTATGCTTTGTTTTATTATAATTTGAAATGTTCTTTGCTTATTGTTTAACTTTTTTTTTTTTGGTTGCAATGGTCACAATTATGTTTAGACCTTTTGCAAACATTGTATGGCAAAATAAGAACCAAAAAATTATTAGGCAACACAAAAAGTTGTCGTAATATGTCAAAATATGCGACAAATAATAAAGATTGTTGCCAAAAATATAATGGAAACAAGGAGCCAAAATATTCTTTGGTAGTAACTTATGATGACAAACTTTTATTTCTTACAACAAAGTGTTTGTAATGTACTAAGACTATTTTTTGCGATAA
This sequence comes from Fraxinus floribunda, assembly GCA_903798395.1. Taxonomy (NCBI): domain Eukaryota; kingdom Viridiplantae; phylum Streptophyta; class Magnoliopsida; order Lamiales; family Oleaceae; genus Fraxinus; species Fraxinus floribunda. The sequence goes on along the minus strand of CAIGRS010173543.1, from coordinate 9,434 downwards.
ACTTTTATTTCTTACAACAACCATGTATATTTTATCAAAGTTTTAGTTTAATTTTTAAATTAATCAAACTCACGTTGATCAACAAAAAAAATTTATCGTTATTTTTTTTAGTTTAATTTCTTTTCAAACTATTTTTCTTCCATCGAACAAATCAATGACCTTTCTGGGGCCTGGTGGGTCGTGATTCACCAACTTAATTTTTTTTAAACAAAACATCAGATTTACACTTTATAATCTCATTTCATCCTACTGCATAATCCTCTATTGTGAGGAACACTTGGAATTTGATACCCCTACAAAACTTCTTGTACAACCTTGGTTCACAACCGATTTTACAGTTTTTCAAATTTGCTGATGTAACAACTCCAATAATTTTCAAGAACAACTCCCAATAATTTTCAGGCGACCATCGGACATATCTCCGGCCACAACCACTTCACAACATCTCTCCGCCCGGTTCTCCAGTTCAGAAGAAAACCCAAGTTGCGGTAATTTTTGGGAGCCTCCTACTGTCGCACAACCAGAACCACCGGCGTTCCACCCTCTCCATCGGCAAGAGACGACCAACAACCTAATTCATGTTGGGTAAACTAATTCCTAATGACTTATAGTAGCAAGACGTGAGCAGGACCTGCAACAATAGTAGCCCGAGGAATGGAATGAGTGGCACTTGACATCCAACCTGGTACGACACTTTCAGGGGGTGATATTAGTGGTTGGAATGATTGCAGTAAGAATCATTTCAAAATGTACTTTTCATAAGAAAATGACTGAAATTGTATCAAAGTAAAACTTACGCCATGGAACCCAAGATGGAGAACATCAGTTGTGGATGGCATTGCATGACATACTAAAAAAAATCACAATTTCAATGACATGGGAAAGCAAAAAAAATTGTACATAAAAAACCATATAATTGCCTTCATAATTGAGTAAAACATTTGACGTAGACGGAGCAATGTAATTTGATGGTGTCAAGGGTTGTATAACTGTATTACTTTTTAAGTCACCCTATGTGAAATGAAAAATGTTATTAACAATTGCGGCCTTTAAATGTAACAAAAAAAAAATTGTACTTACCAATGTAAGTTGTGAATATGGCAAGGGGGTGGGTATGGAATATGCTGCTTTCTGGGGTGTTTGAACGATATGTGTATTTTGTCCAAGATTGGTTTTTTCTCGATTTTCGTCTATGTCCTTTACTTGAACTTGATGTCGTCTGCATGATGTTAGAACATTTTATATTTTCTATTTGTTCGGATAAATGAAGGAAACAAAAAACAAGAACATAATACCTTCGATTTCTTAGAATGTAACTCCAATGAGCTTTTATTACGAAATTTCTTTGGCTCGCCCTTCCTTTTCGAGCATTTAGGATCATGTATACTTCCTCTACCCATTTCATGTGATGCTCTAATTTGGGATCCTAAATGCAAACTCGACAGGGATATGCTATTACTCTCACATATCAACTTCGTAGATATTAGCTCTTTAGATTGTAACCGAATACAATTTACTATCACATGGCATCACTCCTCATCATCTACGGCAATGTCTGCCAACGTAGCAAATTCTTCACACATTCTGTCATACCTCAACTGCCCAGGAGTCGTAACCAAACCATCATAGTTCACTGCAACCCTTGTGTGGGCTTCACAAACATCTCTCCTCCATCTCCTCAATATGTACTATCCGGTAGTGATTTGACGCCGTTACGCATCAACACTGATATGGCATGACTACACAAAATTTATCGAAACTCAAAGAGATAACAACTGCAAATAATATCGCACTCCTCTGTACGAAACACCATCGAAAATTTTTTCTTCCTCACATTTTCTTCGTAAATAACATCTTCCTCGACCTCGTACATCGTCCCTGAACATCCATCCAATGCAGATATGACATCGCAGTAGACCTTCCCAATAATCTCATCCCGAAACTCCCTAAACTTGGATATGGTATAAATTGCTTGAGTTCTTATACGTGATATCAAAACTTTTCAGACAACTTCTTTAGTATGTACCACAAACACCATCTATGCCTCGTATTTGGAAACATTATTTCAGTTGCATTTTACATAACCCTATCTTGATCGGTAATAATTCCATTAGGAGCTTGACCATGCATACACAACAACCATGTTTTGAACAATCAAACAAAGGTATGTGTATCCTCATTTGATAGCAACCCACATCCAAGCAGTGTTGATTGTCCGTGATGATTTACACCAACAAATGGGGCTGTGATGATTTACTCCAACAAATGGAGCAAAAGGCATGTCATATTTATTAGTGAGATAAGTGGTATCAAACGTCACGACATCCCGAAATTCGTTATATGCTTGCCTATACCTATTATCTGCCCATAAAAGATCCTTAAGCCGTGACTCGTCATCCAAATCCATAGAAAAGTAAAACCTCGAGCAGCGTGCTTGCATTTCTAAAAAGTATGATTGTATAGCCGCGACATCTCCTTTACCTAGTCTTAATAGCCTCACATTTTCAACATAATCTCAACAATCCTTCTCAATGCAAGTCATATTTTCATACCCACCGGCTTCAACTACTGCAGAGTTGTAACTCTTGTGGAAAGGAACTCCAGCCATATCATTCACTTCTAGCTTCCGTTTTACATGTGCACTCAATTCTCGATTGCATCGATACAACCTGGACTTCGACGGACTTGTTTTATGATTATGTTCGAGATCAACCGTGCAAATTTTCCATATTCCATAAATATCTGAGGAAGCAGTTACCCTTTACAACATGTCTAAATTTTTGGTCGCGGCTTTAAAGAAGCACTTCTGTTATTGCTTCGTTTTTCCCCACGACTACACGTCAGTGTAATATACCTCACTAATCCATCATCACCCTTTTTGGAATTCCTTCTCCTAATTGGAAAACCTACTTCGTACACATATCTTTTGTAAAATTCGAACAACTCTTTGTGATCATTGAACTGCATACCAACCTCGGGCACTATCGTAACATGTTTTCCTAAATTATCATCTTGCAACGTGATTACATTATCCTTCAGCGTTGGAATCTACAAATACTTCGTCATCCAATACTTCCATTATTTCTTTTCCTACAACAAAATGAATCGAAATATGTTCACTTACAACAAAATAAAAAATCGAGTGCCGAAATCATTTTCATTATTACATGATATCATTACAGTGGAAGTAAAACAACCCAATAGCAAATATCAGATTCATACACATGTAATAGTACATTTCAAAGTACATCTTCAATAAAGTTTGGATTCTACCTTTTTCAGTCATCTGTTCGTCGTCACCATCGAGAGATGGATGTGTGTTCAATGGAAATGAATAAGGTTGAGTGGTGGATTTGTGTTCATTGAAAATGAACCAGTCGCGAAAGGTAGATGTCTGTTGGGAAATTTCCTCGACGTTTTGCCTCTGAAGCTTTATTCAAACTGATTTGGGGACTTTCAATTCGGGTGGAGAGATGTTGTGAAGTGGTTATGGCCAAAGGTATGTCCGGTGGTCGCCTCAAAATTATTGAGAGTTGTTTTTGGTTTCTTTGTCACAGTGAATGGGTGGCGAGATAGATAGATTTGGGAGTAGGTTTAGATTTGGAGATTTGGGGGGTTTAGTACAATGGGCCGGGTTCGGTCTTGTACAGTCTTGGTTCACAGCCGATTATACAGTTTTTCAAATTTCCTGATATGATAGTGTAAATTATTAAGAAAATGAACCACCTCACCCGACCCATTGTGCTAAATCCCCAAATCTCCATATCTAAACCTACTCCCAAATCTTCTCCAACTCTCCACCCATTCATTGTGATGAAGAAACCAAAAACAACTCCCAATAATTTTCAGGCGACCACCGGACATACCTTTGGCCACAACCACTTCACAACATCTCTCCGCCCAGTTCCCCACTTCAGAAGAAAGCCCATCCAGCTGCGATAATTTTTGGGATCCTTCGACTATCGCATAACCAGAACCATCGGCGCTCCATCCTCTCCGTCGGCAAAAGATGACCAACCAACTAATTTGTGTTGGGTAAGATAATTCCTAATGACTTATATGAGATTTCCCTTTTTAATATATTGTCAAATAACTGAATTCGTTGGTTGTGAGGATGAAGCTGGCGATTAGGTTTTTGAATTGGCTGAGATTTAATCTCAACCTCTAAACTCACTCGAATCATAGAATGCTTTCTTTTTGAAAATTACAGAGAAAACGTAAATCACAGGGGAAAAATGGATTTTATGCATACAATTTTGGGACCCCTCCACGTGAATTGTTTTTACAAAATGAGCATTATATGTTAATTAGTAATAATAAATTTTTTTATATTGATGTGGTTCTTTTATGTGGTTGAACTAGATTACTTCTATAGCAGGCAAGAATAGGGAAATTTGTCATTATTGTAGACAGGCAGGACATATGCTACCGAAATGCCCAAAAGGGAAGGGGGGGGAGGAAGATGCCCAAATTGTGGTGCGGGCTTCGTCAAATGGATGGAGGTAGAAAAGAATAATGAACATAAAGGGCTATTGTTTCATTGTTGCACCTGCAACTGCAGGTACTTCAAATGGTATAAAAATGATCCCGACGAAAAATGTCCATTGCATGATGATGGTGAATCTAGTGGCATTACAAACGGATGTGAGCCGGTTCGATGATTTGTCGCATATGTTGAAAATTCTTACCAAGCTAACAGAGGAAAAAGACTTGGAGATTTACCTTAATATAAAGATGCGTAAGGGAAAAGGAGTTTCAGATGATTTTATCTAAAAGTCGATGTATTGGGATAGTGCTTCAAAGGTTTGTATTTGGTGATTGTTTGGACATGTCAATGTTAATAGATTATCTTGAAACTGAAGTCTCTGTAGTAGTTTATGGTAATGCAATTGTTTGTTGCAATGGAATGACTTTTTATCCCATGTAGAAATATTAACCTTCCTATCTAATTTAGTTTCCTTTATACTATCTGCACAATCTTTCTCTTGTTAATTAATTGAATATGTCACAAGTGTTCAATTAAACTTGGTATTTGACTTACATCTTTAACTTTCTGGTGACACTACGTAAGACCATCCGAAGACTTGGGATACTCTTGTATTAGGTCTGATTTCTTAGAATTCGAGAGTGGCTATTGTTATTGTAATTCAGGAGATCAATAAACTTTAGTGTACTGTAAAAGCAGAAGTATTCAGTTGATAATGTATATGGCTAATTTGGGTGTCTGGACAAAAGCAGTAGTCATTTAAGAAGAAATAATCATGGCATTCAACACATACAACATTTGAATGTAAACATGAAAAAGAACTTTCCAGTGGGGTAAATGAGCATTCCAATTTCAAAACAACAGCTTCATCAATCATTCATTACAATCTCAAATAAACACAACTTCTAACTATAAACCCATACTAACATTATGTGTTTGCACTACTGATGTTCATTAATAGAAGTGAATAATGGTCTTATTGAAAAACCATCTAGTTGACAGTCCATTCCAATACAAGCTGCTTGATAAGTCATTCCAAAACTTGGAGTATGAACGTGAGCAGGACCTACAAAAATAGTAGCTCGAGGAATGGTATGGGTGGCACTTGACATCCAACCTGGTACGACACTTTGAGTGGGTAATATCAGTGGTTGGAATGGTTCCAGTAAGATCATTTCAAAATGTACTTTTCATAAGAAAACGGTTGAAATTGCATCAAAGTAAAACTTGCGCCATTGAACCCAAGATGGAGAACACCAGTTGTGGATGGCATTGCACTACATACTGAAAAAAATTACAATTTCAATGACATGGGGAAAGAAAAAAAAAACTGTACGAAACCATATAATTACCTTCATAATTAAGTAAAATATTTGACATAGACGGAGCAATGTAATTTGATTCTGTCAAGGGTTGTGTAACTATATAACTTTCTGAGTCACCCTTTGTAAAATGAAAATTTTTATTAACAATTGTGGCCTTTAAATGTAAGAAAAAAATTGTACTTACCAATGTAAGTTGTGATAATGGTAAGGGTGTGGGTATGGAATATGCTGTTTGCTGGGGTGTCTGAACGACATGTGTGTCTTATCCAAGATTGCTTTTTCTCGATCTCCGTTTATGTCCTTTACTTGAACTTGATGTCGCCTACACGATGTTAGAACATTTTATATTTTCTATATGTTCGGATAAATGAAGGCAACAAAAAACAAGAACATAATACCTTCGATTTTTTTAGAATGCAACTCCAATGGGCTTTTGTAACAAAATCTCTTTGGCGTACCCTTTCTTTTCGAGCATTTAGGATTATGTATAGTTCATCCACCCATTTCATGTGATGCTCCAGATCGGGATCCTAAATGCAAACTCAACAGGGATATGCTATTACTCTCACATATCAACTTCGTAGACATTAGCTCTTTAGATTGTAACCAAATCCAATCTACTATCGTACGGCATCGCTCCTCATCATCCATGGCAATGTCTGCCAATGTAGCAAATTCTTCACACATTTTGCCATACCTCAACTGCCCAGTAGTGGTAACCAAACCGTCATAGTTCACTGTAACCTTTGTGTGGGCTCTATAAACATCTCTCTCCCATCTCCTCAATATGTACTTATCCGACAGTGATGTGACGTCGTTACACATCAACACTGATATGGCATGTCTGCATAGAATTCTCCAAACTTAAAGAGATGACAACTGCAAATAATATCGTACTCCTCTACATGAAATACCACCAAATTTTTTTCTTCATCACCTTTTCTTTGTAAATGACATCTTCATCAACCTCGTACATCGTCCCTGAACATCCATCCAATGCAGATATGACATTACAGTAGACCTTCCCAGTAATCTCATCCTGAAATTTCCTAAACTTGGATATGGTATAAATTTCTTGAAATTGCTTTTCCATTTCATATTTCGTTGTACACGGAACCATCTGTGAATAAGACTTGAAATCTGCTTGGAACTCTTTCTTAACCTTATTTCTCAATGCTCGTTCTTATTACTTACGAACTATTTCAATGATGTCTTAGAATGCACATACCCATTTAATATCGTACTCCTCTACATGAAACACCACCAAATTTTTTTCTTCATCACCTTTTCTTTGTAAATGACATCTTCATCAACCTCGTACATCGTCCCTGAACATCCATCCAATGCAAATATGACATTACAGTAGACCTTCCCAGTAATCTCATCCTAAAATTTCCTAAACTTGGATATGGTATAAATTTCTTGAAATTGCTTTTCCATTTCATATTTCGTTGTACACGGAACCATCTGTGAATAAGACTTGAAATCTGCTTGGAACTCTTTCTTAACCTTATTTCTTAATGCTCGTTCTTATTACTTACGAACTATTTCAACGATGTCTTAGAATGCACATACCCATCGAAAAACGCATTCATACTCTCGCTACGTTGAGTCGTTGACATCTTTGCCCAGAAAGTCATTTTCAAATAACATGGCACCCATCGACCCATGTTCTTATACAACCTGGACAACAATTCATTATCATATAACTTATATGTATCAATCATCACTCTCCAACCTTCATCAAACTCTTCAACGAAATGTGAATCATACACTAACCCATGTATACACGAAAAAATTGAGTTCTTATCCACATGGTATCCAAAATTTTCAAGCAACTTCTTTAATATGTGTCACAAACACCATCCATGCCTCGTATTTGGAAACACTATTGCCATTGCATTTTGCATAGCCCTATCTCCATTAGAAGCATTACTGTGTATACACAATAACCATATTTTGAACAACCAAACAAAGGTATGTATATCCTCATTTGATAGCAACCCATATCCAAGCCGTGTTGATTGTCTGTGATGATTTACTCAAACAAGTGGGGCAAAAGGTATNTTACATAGCCCTATATTGATTGGTAATAATTCCATTAGGAGCTTGACCGTGCATACACAACAGCCATGTTTTGAACAACCAAACAAATGTACGTATATCCTCATTTGATAGCAACCCATATCCAAGCCGTGTTGATTGTCTGTGATGATTTACTCAAACAAGTGGGGCAAAAGGTATGTTCTATTTATTAGTGAGATAAGTGGTATCAAATGTCAAATAGAGCGCTTAAAGGTCCGACAAGGTTCTAGTAGCTAGTGGATTATAAAGCTAACCGATGTACTAGAACTCTTTGATATTTCCAGGTCAATACCTTCACTTTAAGTAGGTTGGACTAGGTTTCGATGAGCAGGCTTTTGTTCAATTACAATCCATACTCAAACATGTTAGTGCGATGCCTCAACTGCCCTTTGCTATATCTTAACAAAACCTTTTGAATGGCCCTTTTGGAGATGCTTACTTATCTTATAGTTTAAGGACTATCCATCTTTGGTTTCATTACTTGTTATTTTATCTGATTCAATAATACCACTTATCCTAGCGAGTTTTACGGACCTACTGGACTAGAAGCTTCTCAAGCTCAGGCATTTACTTTTCTAGCTAGAGACCAATGTCTTGGTGGCTAATGTAAGATCTGTTCAAGGACCTACAGGCTTAGGTAAATATCTAATGTGTTCCCCGACTGAAGAAGTCATTTTTGGAAGAGAAACTATATGTTTTTGGAATCTGCGTGCTCCCATGTTAGAACTTCGTTTCTACAAAGATAATTCTCTTAAAGGGAGTTTTTCGTACTCATTTCAAATCATAGCTTCATTCGAAAAGTCTTCTCCCTTTATTTATTGTGGAAGACTCTTTGAAAGAAGAATGACTTGGGACTAGCCTAAAGGGTGTATTCCTAAGGAGATGTCTAAGCTCAGTGCTTCACTTCATAGAAATGCGAAAAAGGGCATCGAGCCCTATAACGCACATTGGGTTTCATGAAGCAGACTAGGACATGTATTTCCTTGCCTATCCTACAAAAGATTAATCAACATTAGTGGTGGCATAGAAATGGTGAATTGTTAAGTGTTCTTATGAAATGATGCAAGAATTCGCCCCTTTCACGAAAAGCTTTCCCTTATAGGTTATGGGATGGCACATTCGCCGAAAGCTATAACTATTTGAGAACCCAGCAATGCTTGATCTACTAGCTATTGAGTAATTATACTTGGAAAGGGTGGACAATTAGTTAGAGAAGCGGGTGCTATAAGAAAACTAATTACAAAAGAGGAAAAATCGAACACATTAAAATTACCTTCTGGGGAAGTCCATTTGATATCAAAATCTGCTTAGCAACTATTGAACAAGTGGGAAATATTGGTGCGAACCAAAAAAGTTTGGATAGAGCCGGATTTAATCGTTAGCTAGGTAAGTAGTAAGATGAGTAGTTATGAATACTGGAGACCATTTTCATGATGGTGATGAAGGGAGATCCCAAATTGATAAATAAATAAATAACCACTCCTTGGGATTATCCAACACTTGGAAGCATAACTAGAAAAAAGAATAAATATAGTGAT
>CAIGRS010173540.1:0-11871 GCA_903798395.1 Fraxinus floribunda | reverse complement strand
CTTCCAAGAGCCATCAAGAATCGAACTCACGACATATGTGTAGAATATTTTATTATATGAATGTGTGGTGGAGAATGATATTTGTATTAAACAATTTAAAATTTTAAAAGATGACAAACATGGGCTAAAAAGGATTTGATCATATCTTGAAAATTTATACTTTCATGGAATAATTTGAATATGAATAAGTTAAATTTGAATGACTACGCATAATTTCTTGGCCTTCGTTTGACAATTTACAATTTACTACACTAATTAAAAGGGAGGATGTGTCTCTCCCTGTTTATTCATGAAAACTCATTTTCAGACTAGAAGAGGTTGATTATCATTGTTCACTATATCTCACTATGTGCCTTTTACTGTCCATCCATTAGTGAGATGTATGTAATTGATAACTGTTCACTACTCAAACATCAAATATTTTATGATCTGGTCGACGATCTGGTCGACACTGTTCACCAGCTGGTTCAAAAATATCTGTAATTGTCATTTTCAGTTTGACAAATTTGTGTATTCGTAATTGACACCATTCTTTCCATACATATAACCCGATTTCTATTGTGTCTATCGGTTTAGCAAATATCTGTAATTGCAATTGACACAATTTGTTCTCATTTTTTTCTTCATTTTGGTTTGACAAATATCTGTAAGTAGTCAAATATTTTACGATGTGGTCGCCACCGTTCACCAGCTGGTTCCATAAGTAATTGATAATGTAACGTAATTGATAGAATTTTCTTGTTCGATATTGTTCAGTGTTCACCATCTGGTTTCATAAATATCTGTAATTCGTTTGACAAATATAATTGTAATTTTAATAATTTATAAAGAAAAAGTAATGAATTATGTGAAATGTAATAATGAATAAAGATTATTAATGCATATTCTCCATCAAATCTTTATTCCAAAATCCATTTTTGAAAAAAAAAAAAATGAGGACAAAAACAGTCATAATAAATAAATTTCAAACCTAGATAATTTCTCTAATCTTATTATGCTCCGTTTGGTGGGGATTAAGCTCTTGTTTGGACTACATTAAAAATGTATTTTGGAATAATAATATTTTTTAAAAAAAATATGTGATTAAAAAAATAAGGATACATTTTAGTTTACGTATAATATTATTTTATTAAAAATTGAGTGAGTGATTGAAAATAAGAAAAAGAAAAATGCAGTTTTGGATATGGAGCCCAAACTGGACTAAAATTAGATTTTAGTAAATTTTGATTTAAAAAAATGATGAAATTAATATTTGAAAAGTTGTACATCTCATGAAATACGTGTTAATTTTGATGTAAATCAAAATTAAAATTTTAGTCGTTGTTTGAGCTTCATTTTATCAAAATTTATTTTCAATCATACATTTTTCAATAAAATAAAAATTCTTCACTTTTAACGACAAATTCTCCAAAAATTATTATTGAAAAATACATTTTCCTGTCAAATTGGGCTCAAACAAATACTAATCTTCACCGACTACGTGTTTTTCAGATCGAAAATTTGAAAAGCAACCAATCCAAAGTCACCAAGTTTCAAGGGGGGGTAGCCTTTGGCTTTGAGTGATTGTTACAGAGAGCAACGTCCTCCATCTAGGGTAGAACAATACGAGGCATAACAATTGGCACACTTACATCTCATTACGTGCCTGTCTCACCGCCCTACTTTAGGATTTTATAGTTAAAAAACCAGGTTAGATGTGGGACCCATGGTTTTAAAGTCTATTTTGTCCTTCCAATCAATAGCGTCGCCTATGAATGAGAGGGGCAAAACAGTAATTGTGCAGAAACAATTCTAGCTTAAAATTCTGAATCCTACAATCCTTTTCATGCTTTCATATTCTAGGCCCATATTTGTTTTTTATTAGAAAAAATCCACTTAAATCTATCAAAATCTAATAGATTTTGCACCAGAGAGGGGCTATAGCCATTGCAGGTTAAAGATTTTTTCTTTATTTTTTTTACAAATAAATTTATATGTACATAAAACCTTTTAATATTTAAGAGAAGTTTTACCTATCTTCATAAAGGTGGGCTCCATGCAGAACCCATAATAATAAAAAATTGCCAAAAAAACCTCACTCACCCCTCCCCCTATTGTGAGGTATCGGTGGGATGAACCCCACCCTATACCACAAGACTCCCTCTTTTTTTTTAATAGTGGGTCAGCTAACATTTATCATCAGTACAAGTCATCTCTCGAGTTCATTAGGTTGAAACGAAATGAATTGCGTCGATGTTCAATATTGAAATAATTTAAGAGGTTTTCTCGAAATTTGACCGTGTTAATAAACAATATGAAATACTTCAAAACTACCAACCTAAAGTCACAGAGTCTTAAGAAGTGTCAAGGGACCCTTTTGATTGATTGTTACATAGAGCAAATTATTACGGAACAAATCAACCCATGCGCCGTGGTCCAACGTCCCGTCCCCGGTCTAGGGTACAACAATGCAAAGCATAACACTTGGCAAGTTTAGATGGTACCACCACTTGCACACGTAAACCTCACACACATGAATATCCTGGAAGTTTGATATAAACCAGAAATAAACAAAATTCGAAACGAATTTGTTGTACCGATATGGTTTATACGGGTATATTTCTAACTACGCAAATATTTTTAGTGATAGCAATACTTAACTTAGTAAAAATAAATCGAACTGTAATTTCATCGTCATTTATTTATTGAAAAAATCTAGTCTCATACTTTCGAATGAATCAAGCCTACGAGTAAGGTGATGTTTCGAAGACGACAACGAAATGAGGAACTATAAATGATCTCTTAACAATGTAAATTTTGAAATGAGATGGTCAACAGTTTGTAACCAAAATGATTTGAGTTGAGCTATATTCAATTCACCAGTCTAACCATCTAGGGTTTAGGCACCTTGGCCTCGACCAACTTGAAGGTAGACAACCCTCGGTCAAGCACCCACCCCGTCCACTCTCAACTTGAATTAATCGACGCTAGAGGTTTTTTAAGACATCACTCAGACAAGCGTCCAACATGTCATTCTTGTTCTATATTAAAAATTATAAAAATGAAAGTATAATACATGAATTTAAAATTACAAAGAATTGAAATCGACACGTGTCCCCAATTATCCGTGTCAGTACAACTTAACCTAACATCATATAGGCTTGATGGGGGTGTATTCAAAATACAGACAATGATGACAAGATATAGTCCTGACTACGATAGAACGGTTGTGCCACCCAAAACCAACCATCCAAATTCTTACAAGACCAACAAACGATGCAAAGTTGCACCATTATAGAACCTTAGACAATTTTTTATTACTTTGATTTCTTAACCAAAAGCTAGTGTTTTGTCTTCTATAATGCAATATGATTATTATCAAGGTTCGATGTTAGTTGAAAATACAAGCATGTTAAAACGAATTCTACGGAGCGATTTGTTCATCTATCGATAAGCAACCTATCGATTTTTTGAGTGTATTAATGTGTTAACAAATATTGTTGTTACGATCTGAAATACACGTCAAGTAAGTATGGAGGCTCTATTTAACTTGATCGAAAGAATTTTACTATTCTAATACTTTTGACCTCAGTTTCGTGTCATATAATTTAATAAAACTTATGTTCATTAAAATAAGAGATAATTTGTTGGGACACGCTCTTTGTAATCCACCAAAGTCTATGGACTTGTATGAATCAGTGGGCCATTTGGAGGTCAAGTTTCTTGTGGGCTGGAAATATTTTGCATTCAATTGGTCCCATCTAAATAATCTTGAATCAATAATGCATTTGTCTTTTTTCCTCCTCTTTGAGTCATTTTCCTGAATTGGAATTGTCTATTTGTCTCGAGCTTATTATCGTGAATATGAGTAGTTGAAATTAGGAGTATTTGTAGGCATTTATGTTCTCGAGCCATCTGGANAAATAATCTTGAATCAATAATGCATTTGTCTTTTTTCCTCCTCTTTGAGTCATTTTCCTGAATTGGAATTGTCTATTTGTCTCGAGCTTATTATCGTGAATATGAGTAGTTGAAATTAGGAGTATTTGTAGGCATTTATGTTCTCGAGCCATCTGGAACGTATCAAGTGAAATACGTGTTAATGGGAACGAAAGTTGATGTCAAATTAGAGATTGATGGGTTTTCGATTTTCCTACAATATAAAAAAATAAATGTAGGGGTGATAACTACGTGCAGTAAGAGGGGTTGGGAGTGACCATTCACATTCTTGTATAGTCGGAGATTTTTCTTAAGGCCGGTCGGAGATGGAATAGTTCCGATTTTTTGCCCCTTTTTTCAGCCCAAATGTGTCCAAGTTCCGATAGCCTCTGGCCACCCAAGTCGCAGGACGTTGACACCGGTCAACAGCCCTCCAATTCCCCCTTCAATTATCATCTAACCACGCACAATTTCATCGACTGTAGTGGTCGAAATTAATGTTAAAAGTTCACTGTTCTCAAATCTAAAAATCGTCGGAAATTACATTCCGGCCACCCTCATGATCGAAACTCACCTCCCATCAATTGCCTATCACCAGACGACCACACCCATGCCAATAATTTACAGCAAACATCAACAAAAAAAATAATAATTTCATGCCGGATTCTTTGCCAGTCATGACACGGCCTGCGAACTTCTCAAATTTCGGCGTCGTCCGGAACACCCATGGTCGCGGACCACCTGGGCTAGGTCCTTCTTCACCAGGCGTACCTAGCCCAACCATGGGTCTATGTCAATTTCGACCTGAAGCTGTTCAATTCGTGGGAGAAATACTATGTTCCAAAAATTGTAATTGAATTTCGACCTGAAGTTCTAACGAATTCAGGCAAAATTGTGGAAGACCCATGGGTGGAATAGCTTCGCCATGATGAGAGGGTGTTGAATGGAGTGGTCCGCGACCATGGGTCAAAGCGACAATGACGGAATCAGCCAAGTTCAGTGCACGACACGATAGTCGCAACTATGTTATTTTCAGTTTCAAATTGAACAAATTGGATAAGTGTTTTGGATGAATTACCCACATGGCTGAAGTCGTTTGGGTGTGGGCAACCGGATGGTGGTGGTTTGCGATCCTGTTGCTGGCCGGAGGTGCGACTTCCAACAATTTGTCCATTTTTCGAGTAGCTAATTTTGCTTACTGATTTCTACGGATTATTGGATGATATGGGGAATTCTTGGGATGAAATTGTAGAGGGTGTTGAGGAGGTTGTGTTGGTACCAATGTCCGGAGGTTGGGGCAGTGGAGAAGAGTAGATGTGGTGATCATATGGTGGAGGTGGTGGAGGGAGGTGAAAGAGAATTGAGAGTGTGTTTTTGTTATTTTTAATATTTTCATAAGTTTTGACTGATTTGAATTTTTAAAAAAGTTAGGAGCATATTGCGATTTATTCTTTATTTTTCTTTTATTTTCTTTTTTCTTTCATTTATATAAGAGGATATATTGGTAATTTTATGTTAAAAATTGGTGAAAACGACGTTCAGCGCAAAGAATGTGAAAGGTAGGGACGTTCTGCGCCAAAAAACGAAAGGTAAAGACGTTTTTTACAAAAACCTTCAAAGGTCCACGTTTTGCGCCAATTATCCTTCCGTTTAATTATTTATTTTTAAATACGATTTCAATTAAAAAATAAAATAAATAGATTCGGATGGGATGAGAGATTTTGCATTCCTATAAAAATGCTAAAAATATTAGACTGGGTAACTTTACATAATTATGAAATAGGATTTCCAGCTTTATCACTTTTTTTTTTTATGATTCAGATGATCAAACTTCGTTCGACTGATCCTAAGGAGTTACGGTCTTCCTCTTTGATTCGCCACTAGGGTAAATCTGGATGTGGTCACAGCTTATACACATTTGGATCGAACATTCAGGAAGCGGTTCTCCTCCCTATGGACCTCCCTTTACGACGTGCAGATGGATCTCAAAGGGGCGACAAAGTGCACTATAACTCTGCCACTACATGACATCTGTCTTCCAACATGAATGTTGACTTCCAGCTATTACTGGGATTCGAACCTCCAATACTCCGTAGAGAACCCTCCTCCTTCACCACTGCATCTCGCCCGTGGGGACGATTTCCAACTTTATCTTACCTTTAATAAAAGAGGCTCAAGTGTGTTGTAGATTTTGACGTCATTTTTTTCCATCCGTAGTGTAGAACGACATCATTTTGCTTTAGTGTGTGCGTAAAAGGTGCCTATTGATAAAAGTCGTGCATTTTTTTTCTTTGAGCTTTTGTGGATACTCTTACTACAAGGATTAGATAAATAAATGCCTTTTTCTTAAGTTTATATACGCAAACTACTGCTAAATTCTTTAGTACTGCAGCAACGCAGATCATCGGTTAAGAATAGAAATTAGAAAGAATAGAGAAATCAACACCCAAATGTAAAAGCATTGTTATTTGAGTTGGATAGGGTTAATTGAGTTGTTTGCATTTCATAATAATAATAATTGGCCCAATATTTGATTCGAGACCCAACCCAAGTAAATTTCAACCGAATGTCGTAAGAAAAACTGACACAAATAGCACCAAATGAGTCCCAGAAATGGAGTGCAACACCTTCTTGTACACTTTGGATCTTAGCCCATGTTTGGTACATCAAATTTTCATTTTCATTTTTCTACTCATTTTCAATCACACATTTTTCAATAAAATAATATTTTCCGTCACATCAATAAATTTTATTTCTTTTTCAACAACACATTCTCTATCAATCTACTATTTCAGAATACATTATTCCAAAATAATGTGACTCAAACACACCCTTAATGTGGAACTTAATACGAAGAGAATTATAAAGATGGGCATGGTCCGGTATTATGTGCATATTTGACACACATTAATTTAGGTGAAAGTGGATGCCCCTTAAGATTAATCTAATAAATTAAAATATATCTTAATTCTATTAGACAAATCTAGGTAGCCTCCATGGGCACCTAACTAATGTCAAATAGCATTATTCGATATAAAATTGGATCGGATCGAAATTTTACGAATGGATTCGACAGTTCTATTTCAAGAGAAGGGACCATTTTTTTTATTTTTATTTTTTTAAAAAACCGACAAACATATGGCTTTCACCGATTATAAATGCAAAATATTGTAACTTAATTCTCCGTTTTAAGCATCGAAGCCTAAATGCTTTGTTTTGCAAAGTCATAAACTTAACTCTAAATTTTTCTCCAAAATTAATTGTATAAATCATCTCCTTGTGCCTAATTATAGTTGGATAATGCTATGTACACAAAGCATTATCCATAAATTTTGATATAATGGCCACGTGACTGACCCCTATTGGAGGGGTGCCTGGATGGATCATGCTATGTACACGTATCATGATCCATTATAGTTTTGTATATATGTATATTTGGGCGGGAAATTGGGGTGAACAGATTGGTACCAAGTCCACTCAAAAAAGTAACATAAAAAATAGAATAATACTCTTTGGACAGAGTCAAGGACAATGATGGAGAGGCATGATGATTGGACAAATAATAATTGAGAATTGTGTTTTTATTTTTTTTCAAACTGTCCAATCACATGTCCCTCCTTTTTTGAACCAGTTTGTATGGCATGCTTGAAAAAAATAAGGCTGTGAATCAAACCTGTCGTAAACACCAACCCTAATTTATGTTTATTATATTATCCTCTCTTTTTTTCCTCTCTTTTTAGGTACATTATGTTATCCCGTGAACGGTGAACCTTATCCCTTTACTTTTCTATCTTATGAACCCCACTCCACTTTATTGCAATGGGAGGTATCAAAACATAATTCTAAAAAGATAATCTTCTTCATTTATGATTTATTTAAGGTATAATTCTGAGGAGTAGCTCAATTGGTCAGACCTTGGATTTGCTCCCCAATGGTCACCAGTTAGAGTCCTCTCAGGGCCACTGAGATGAGAGACGGCTGTAAACTTCAGGCCCCCATGTAATTAGTCGAGGTGCGCGCAAGCTGGTCCGGATATCCACAGTTATAAAAAAAATGATTTATTTAAGGTATCAATTTCTTTTGAAGTTGTCCCCACTTGCTTGTTTGGCCATGCTAAAAGAATAAGTAATTTTTTTTTTTAACTTACTTATCAACTTACAGGTAATGTATTTAAGATTACTTAAACGTCCTGATCGTAATAGTTGAAAAAATATGATAAGAAGTCTTTCTTTGTCATGACGAGCAAAGCGATGGGGAAATCCTCATACATAGATTTGTATAGGACATATATATAAGTTCACCTACCCTTGTTTGAACCTCATTTTTCTTTTAAAAAATAAATTTTATAATAGTAAATTTTTTAAGAATGCGTGATATATATATATATATATATTTGGATTTACGTTCGAATTATTTGATTGAACGAATGTGGGATTGAAAAACAAAATTGAGTTTTTGTATAATGGAGGTCAAACATGTTAGGATATATGTACTTTGTTTTGGTTTTTGTAAATAAGTTCGAATTTTAATTCTTTTTATTTCAAATCAATTCTGAATATTAGGGTTTTAATTTTAGTCATTATCTTTTAATTTTAATAATTGTCTAGATTACAGTTCTTTAAATAAGGGTTGTAAGCCATCAAAACAAATAAGTTTTTTTGAATTGAAATTATGGACCTTGGAGTTTTCTTCTTAAATTATCGATATTTGATATTTAAAATCAATGAGTTCAAGTTTTCGGTATTCGTGCGCGAATCAAATAATCAAAAAGTTTTTGATTCCTAGAATTTTGGTATTTTAGGAATCAACAGTAATTAGAAGGTGATAGTGTTGCGGTAATCATTTGAAATCAACCAAACTTCGATAATGTGTTTGTTAATTTTTGGGGAATTTTCATAAATGTCACTTTTTTTGAAAAGTACAATAAAATTTGTCATTTTTACTAATGGTGCTAAAAAATGTCACTTTTTTTTTATGAAATGTCTAATATACCCTTAGCGACACTTTTTTAGGAGTATTCAGTGCTCATTCGTGCTGGACTTGAATGCTTGTAAATGTTATGATGTGATGATTTAATTTTTGTACTACAAATATTTGATATATGTATATTAATTGGGTAATATGAATTTGTTAATTAAAAAAAGAAAAAATATTTTGAAAAGTAGCATAAACCATTTTCTTCTAATATTAAAAAACCCTAACTTTCTAACCATGTTCTTCATTCTTTCATCAAGAAGACATTACTATTGGATTCAATATTCATTTTGAGAGGTTAGCATTTTATTTTATTTTTTTATGTTATAACTTACTCTTACTTTGAAATATTTATGTAGTACGATCAAATTTATTAGAAGTTTTCGAAATTATTATTCATTGATTTGTTTGCTTTTTCAAATCTTTTGGAGTAAAGATATTATATTCTTTACAAAATGTTGTGAAGGATTCCATATTTAATGAAACACGAGTTATTTATTGGGAGAATGTTGTCATATTACAGTTGAAAATTGATTGTGACCATTAATGTTTTGAATATTTTTTTTTTCAATAAAGCCCATTAATGTTTTGAAGAATCCTTTAATGATTTACTGTGGAAATTATTTGAGAAGAAGATTCTGTCATTCAGTAATACAATATTGATTAACACACATAGTTCAACGTCGAATTGGACATTTACAAACCGTTGGGCTAGACATTTCAACCGTCGTACTGGACATTAAAACTCTTGGGATAGACAATTAAACTGTCGAATTCGACACTCAGAAACTGTCGGGACAGACATTTCAACTGGCGGTTTGACCTTTTGCTATTGTGTGGATTTAATATTCGAACGTGCCACTTTCATGCTATTAAATGTTGATATATTGATTGTGCAGAATTCTTATCATTGCAATCTCAACTTTTCAGGTATGAGTAGTCAATTGAGATTCATCGTGTCGCATGGGGGAAAGTTTGTTTATGTGGATGACGAATGAAAGTGGAAAGGAGACAAAATCACTTCCATTGTAGTTCCGACAAGTATCACCCTAGGTGGTTTTATGTTACGATTGAAGGAAAAAAACTTGGTATTTTTGATCATCGCGCTGAAATTTAACTGAAGTTCAAAGTCTCGAACATGAATATACTTCAGGCCGAAATATGCGAAGATGAAAACTTAAATTGATACATATTAATTTTAAGGAAACTGCTATATGCATTACTATTTTGGAGGTCGAGCATCCAATTGTTCACATGGAGACATATACAAATTTTCAAAATCCTTCGTTTGTCGCGAAGAATGTTGACTGAAACGTACAACATGATGAGGTCGATCAACTGCATAGTGCCTCAAACGATAATGCACTTGACGCATTAATTTTTGATATTTGGGCTTCACCAATAGATGAGAACTTGGATAACCCGTTATATGGCTCAGAGACTGTTAATTTTGTTGACAGTGACAAACAAATGTCATCACATTCCAGGAATTCGGATAGAGTCGATATTTAGTCATCTGTCGAGAATAATAGAGACGAACTGTTGGAAACGACGGTTCATAACGACGATAGGTCACATAACTAATCTGTCGAGAATTATTAATTGTCGAGACTTTTATTTCGACAAATTAAACCGTTCACTTCAAACATTTTAACATAGAGGACAATACAATGAGATATGTCGATGATAAGGAAGACATAGAGGACAATACAATGAGATATGTCGATGATAAGGAAGATTGTACGAATGATTCTGAACTGAAAGTTAAGGATCAACAGAATACTTGATAATAAGAGACCTATAATTACTTTTATATCTACCCTCATCAAAATGAATATGGATCACAATAAATACAGATCAAAATAGAATCCTCAATTTTCCTTATTTCCAGAAATCATGTAATGATACCATCTAGAAAATACCGACTCTGCCCGTAACTAATTGCGCGTGTTGAAAGATGACCTAGTTATTCGACATATAAGAAGACTAGTGACGACAATTGAAAGCGTATACTGCTTATAATACCTTGGCAATTAAAACATTAATAGTTAAACTGAATAAATTAAAAGTTGAATAGTCTGATAAATATAATTCTTACTTGAGTATGCTATATAATGTGACCATTCTTACCTATGTTGAATTATTTTGTTTTAAGCTTTAAAATGCCAATAAGTGAAAAAGGAAGAAAATGAAAAAAAAATTCTTCATGCACGTATGGAGACTTTTTTTTTTCTTTTTTTTTTTTTTACAGTGAGATACATATTCATTTTTTGGAATTCCTTAATATTTTATAATAAATTGAGATGTAAATTTTTTGTTTCTTGTGCTTTAGCAACACTGTCGTTTACAAATGAATTTTTCTAAAATTTATATGCAATTATTTTTAACAATAAGCATTTAACGTGCGTTACGTTCTCCCCACTAGTCTAACTAAAACAAATCGAACGGAATATTCATTTCATCATTTGCCCCTTAACTCCATGACTAATTATTATAGCAGCAAAAAATAATTAGATTCTGATAATCCATAAAAAAAGGTGAAAATTGAAAAGGAAAGGGCAAATGGAATATTACTTGATAAGAAAGGAAAATGGAGAGTAAAACTTACTAAAGCAAAAGAGGGTACATGAAGTGAAAAGGAAATTCTGCAGGGAATATCTTTTACCTAAGTGCAAATGGCAAAAACGATTGTGATTTTCCAACGGGTTCTTCTTCCGCTTCAATAAAATCGAATCTACCAAGTGCAAATGGCAACAAGGGCCGTGAGTTCAGGGCTTCTCCGTCCGCGGTGTATGTTTTCACGGTGGTAGTCCACGGAAAATTTGGTGAGGGAAGTGAGTTGAGATTTTCTTCTTTTTCTAGCGAAATGAATGAGGGAGTCCCGTGAGTTCAGTCCTTTTTGGGCGGTGAGTTTAGGGTTGTTTTTGGTTTCACCTTTTTTTTTTTTTTTTAAGGCAAAGGTACGTTAAATTGGATCTG
>CAIGRS010173533.1:0-18224 GCA_903798395.1 Fraxinus floribunda | reverse complement strand
AACATTACATTTTTCAATAAAATAATATTTCAAGCAAATTAAAAAAAAAATCTTATTTTTAACCACATTTCCATCAATACATTATACAAAAATGCATTTTTTTTTTTTTTTAACAAAAATGGGGCTCGTGATTTTTGCTTAAAAATAATTTTTTTAGTTATTATAAAGCAATATTTTATTTACAAGTTATTTTTGAACAAATTATGTATATTGAAAATAATTATTTTATAAATGGTAACATTGAAAAAGAATTTGAGAAACAACCAAAATTCATCATTTGGTGGGTCAAGAAATATGATCAAAACTACGGTACATCGATTTTGGATGGTTATTGAACCACCCAAAATCAGTGCCCAAAAAAAAAAAAAAACTCCTTAAACGTACTCTTCATAGGTTCCATCATATACTCTTTTCTTTTGTCTTCCATCAATTTCTCTTTATTCTCTTATCTCTCTTTCATAAAATCAATTTATATATTAATTCTGTACACAATAATGTGAAAATAACATTACTCTTTTATTATTATTATTATTATTATTATTTTATATATATATATAGTTTTTTACCACCTAAGCGCGGTGCTTAGGAGATTAAATCCGTATATATATAAAATTTAACTTCTAAAGAAGTTTCCCTAAACCCTGCTTGATAGTTATTACTTGGCCAAAATAATATTTTGAATAATGATTTTTAGGAGGATTTGTAGTTAAAAAGTATGAAAAATCTTGAATTTAGGCCATGTTTGATTACCCTTGTTTTCTTAGGAAGTTAGAAGACTTTTTCCATTTTCCACTTTTTTCAATGTTTGATTGCATAATTTTTCCTTGGATTTCATTTTCCCACCCACCCTCCTCACGTGCCCATTTTCCAGGAATTCCTTGAATTTGTTTTCTTCTAGTTTTGGTGGTTTTTTTGTTTTTCCTGCTTTTTTTTTTTTTTTCCAATTGAAAAAAATTCTATTTCAGATTTTTTTTTTTTTTTTTGCCAATTGAAAAAAATTCTAAATACTACAATAGTAAAAAAAAATTATCACTTTTATTTACAATTTTCATGCAAAACAAAGCCAAACGAATGGTATTTGGTATGATAAAAAAAATTTGGCAATTGGAACAAATTTTAGACCCAATGGTAAAATAAATCACTTTTATGGACATATTCATGAAAAATAAAGTCAAACGGACACCAAATTTTCAACATTTTTCAGGTGAAAAATTATACCAATCAAACACAGTTAATTACTATTCTCAGTAAAATAATTTTTAGATAAATCAATTCCCTGTAAAACATTTTCTTTCCACCCATTTTTCACCTTCGCAATCAAACGAACATTTGTATGCAAAATATTTTATTGTGTGAATATATGGTTGAAATGAACATATTAAAATAATGATTGTCAAGGCTACATAATAAAATTCTAGACATGGATACAAATATTTTAAAAACAATTACTAAAAATCATTCAGAAAGGACCTGCCCAAAATCGATAATTAAAAAAAAATTGTAGCCATGGTACCAAATATTTTACTTTTATGTAGACTTGATTCAAACATTTAATTTGTGACACTCAAGACACCAAATTTTTCAAGAACTCGCATGAGTCCAAATTAACATAAATCATTAGTTGTCCAAAAATGAAAGATCTAATCAAAAGTTGACTAATTTTAAAAGGGTAAAATTGTTATTTTACATTTCTCATATAAAAAATTAAAATGAAAGAATTAAATTTAAAAAACACTATTCATCTTCTCCATCATCCCACTACACACCCGACCCATCCCAAAGCCATAAACCACCAAAACAGCCAACACACCACTCTACGATCACTTCTTTTCTTAGGGTTGAATCCATCGATAGCCACCTAACTTTATACTTAGTGTCACCATGTTCACTCAATTTGATTTTATTTCACCGATGGCACCTAACTTTATATTTAGTGTTATCATAGTCACCCAATTTGATTTTATTTCACCATGACAATTCAATTTCATACAAAGTTTCACCATGGCTACCTAATTTCAAATAACATTTCACTTGGCACCCAATTTTTTTCACCATTTTTACTAATTTTAAGGGGTAAACGGTAATTTTATATTATATATATAATATATTTAAAAAAACAAATATATTTTTTTTCTAATTTTAATTCAAGATTTTATTTTATTTTAAAAACCTTTTTTAAATAAATTTTATTTTATTTTATTTTTCTAAGTAACTTTTTTATAAATAATTTTTTGTTTTATTTTATTTTTTAAGTAACATTTTTTTTAAAAAAATAAGTTTTTATTTTTTTTACTTTAAAATAAGTTTTTATTTTAATTTTTTAAAATTTATTTTATATATATAATTCAAAGTTAGCGTTTTACCTCTTTTAGAATTATTTAAAATGGTGAAAATAAATTAGATGGTCATGGTGAAATGTTATATGAAATTAGATAGTCATAATGAAATAAAATCAACTTGAGAGGTCATGGTGACATCAAACACAAAGTTGAATAATTATGATGAATAGTAATGTTATTCATCATCAATGAGATTATAAACACAGTTTAGATTGCTCTAAATAATAGGTTAAATGAAATATGAAATTAAATAAGTAATTTAATTTCACATATCATTTAATGTCACATTAACGTCATCTAAATTGTATTTGTAACCCCAGTGAGCATGAATAGTATTACTCTTATGATGAAAGAAAATCAAATTAAATGAATATGATGATACAAGTATAAAATTTGGTGATCATTAGTGTATTTAACCCATTTTCTCGTCCCAAAATGTTATCTTCCTCGGCATCAGTCAATGTCGATCTTAGCACATGTGCTGAGAAGAGATAATCCCACGATATCTCTTTATTCCTCGAAGAAGGAGGAGGGACTGAATGCTCACACTCTTGTTCATTTGGCCGCATCAGCGAATGCGGCTTATGCAAGACCCTGTCTTCAATAACGAAGAAGTCGGGTTGAACAAAGGGGCGTGGAAGGGGAAAACAGAGGAAAATTACAACATTCGGTGCTTCAATCTCTATATTGATTCCGCTCATTGCGTTGATTTACATTTTCCTCATTCTCAATCATAGATTGCTTGCATCCCATTAATTCCCCACATAGGAATCCCGAATCTACAAGAAATTACAACACAAACACACTGTTAGAGCCAAAAACTTTATGCACTAAAGAAATTATCAAAATGGGAAGAATGGAACCGTTTTTATTCAATGATAAAACTGGCTTATATAATAAGCCTTTACAATAGAAAATCAGAAAAATATGCAACCCACGTTTAACACTCCTACAAACATGGTTTATTGAACAAAGAATAAATCAAACCCAATCTCTTAATCCCAAAGTCTAGGACACTAGCTTAGTTCCAACAATTCCTCCCTTAAACTGCATCTTCTAGCAAGCAGTTTACCCACTTGGTACCATATATACACCCAACAAACTTCTCAGCTTCTCAAATGCATCCATCTTCAATGTTTTTGTCATAATGTCAGCAACTTGGTCTCGTGAATTGCAATGCTTCAACTCAATTACACCTTCTTTGCAAAGCTCACGCAGGAAGTGAAACCTAACATCTGTATGCTTACTTCTGCCATGCATAACTGGATTCTTTGCTAATTTAATTGTAGACATGTTATCATAGTGTATGACAGTAGGTGTACCTTGCTTACAATCTAACCTTTCGAGCACTCTTATCATCCACACCGCCTGGCAAGCACAATGAGCTGCAGATATAAACTCTGCCTCGGTTGTTGAAAGGGAGACCACTGGTTGTTTCTTCGAACTCCAAGCAACTGCTCCCCCACTAAGCATAAAAACATATCCAAAAGTATTCCTACGATCATCTTGATTACCGACATAGTCACTATTAGAGAAGGCCATTAACATTTCATGACTTGCAACTCCCCTTTTGTAGCAAATCCCCAAGTCCACTGATCCCTTCACATACCTCAAAACTCTCTTGATAGCCTGTATATGTAAACTTGTAGGTCTCTCCATACACCTATTGACCAAACTAACCACAAACATAAGGTCCGGCCTAGTAACTGATAGGTACATAAGGTTACCTACCATCTGCTTGCATTGAGTCATATCCACTTACTTTCCATCTTCATTCTTCATCAGTTTAGTACTCGGTACCATTGGATTACGAACTGAATTTGCATCCTCCAAGCCGAATCTCTCTAAAATCTCCAGAGCATATTTTTTTTGACTCAAGTAAATTCCTTCATCATTTTGTACAACCTCTACTCCGAGAAAGAACTTCGTCTTACCTAAATCAGTCATATCAAACTCCCGTTTGATTGAAGCTTTAAACTCAGCAAACATCTCTTCATCACTCCCAGTGAACACCAAGCCATCCACGTACAAGCTCACCACCAGAATATTTCCTTTTCTTTGAGTTTTGACAAATAAAGTATGCTCACTTGGACATCGAACAAACCCTTCCCTCAAAAAATATGATTCAATCCTACTAAACCAAGCTCTTGGTGCCTGCTTCAATCCGTATAAGCTTTCTTTAACTTGAAAACTTTGTACTCCTCTCCCTTCTTCTCGTAACCAAAGGGCTGCTCTACATACACATCTTCATCTAATTCTCCATGGAGAAATGCGCTTTTTACATCCAGTTGATACACTTTCCATTTTCTCTGTGTTGCCATAGCTAGAACCATCCAGATTGTGTCCCATCTTACCACTGGTGCGAACACCTCAGTGTAGTCAATCCCATGTTGTTGTGCATACCCCTTTTCCACAAGCCTAGTCTTGTATTTGTCAACTTCCCCCTTCTCATTGAGCTTCGTCTTGTATATCCATTTTACCCCAATCTTTCATGCATTCTTTGGTAGCACAGTTAGTTGTCACGTCTCTCCATTTTCGACTTCTTGAGGCTTCTTCATAGGTGTATGGATCTCCGACATCGGTATAGAGTACCATGTTTTGAGTTTCTTCTTCAAACAAACCTACACCTATAACAAAATCATCCATCCAGTATGGTGTTCTTCGGTTTCTAGCGGCAGGTTAATTAGGCTCATTGTTTTCAACTGAGCTTGTTGAAGACGGACTTGATGAAGAAGGACTGATTACTCCAGTTGCCTCATTCTACTCTTACTCTTTCTCTTCAACCTCATCTTCATTTTCTCCAAATTCTTCTTCAGTCACATTGTTCTCATCATCTCCCCACTCTAGCAACACATTGGTGACACCTTCTGTCCAGTCCCAAATTTCATTTTCTTCAAAAGATCACATCACGACTAATCACCACTTTCTTTGTGACTGGATTATACATTATGTAGCCTTTTGTTTCTTCACTTACTCCCAGCAATACACATTTTGAGCTCCTTGAATCCAATTTTGTTCTTTTCACATTCGGAATATGTACATGGCCAATGTAACCAAACACACGAAAGTATTCCACTAAGGGTTTAACACCACTCCATGATTCTTCAGGTGTGATATCTTTGACTACTAAGGTAGGACTCCTGTTCAGTACATGTACACACCAGTTTACCGCCTCTGGCCAGAACTCTCTAGGAATGTGTTTTTCAGACAGTATGCTTCTAACTAGATTCATGATCGTTTGGTTCTTCCTCTCAGTAACTCTGTTCTACTGAGGAGTGTATGTTGCAGTTAGTTGTCTCTTGATCCCATTCAAACTACGATACTCATCGAACTCTTTAGAAGTGAATTCACCTCCTCTATCGGTTTGTAAACAACCCACCAAAGAACCAACCTCTTTCTCAACTAAGTTTTTGAACCTTTTGAACATATTAAGACCTTCTGACTTTTCTGAAATGAAATAAACCCAACACTTTCTACTAAATTTATCAATGAAAGTGATTAGGTACCTCTTTCTACTGTTGGATTCTGGGTTCACAGGTCCACAAATGTCCGAATGAACAAGTTGCAACTTGCATGAGGCTCTCCAGTGGCTTTTCTTCAAAATGTTGTCCCTATGTTGTTTCCCCCACTAAGAAATTAGTACACACCTTCGTAGGAGCTTTAAGTGATGGCAACCCTTCAACCATCTTCTTGTAATACAAAGTCCTTAAACCCTTGAAACTGAGGTGAGCAAACCTGTTGTGCCATAGTTGTGTTTCACCCTCTTCACTAGTTTGAAAGCAAGCTACTGATTCATTTGGAGGCATTGTTGCAAGCATAACAAACATTCTATTAGTAGTCATGGCTGTCTCCATAATGAGGCCTCTAGTTGGGTGAAATAGTTTGCACGTATTGTTTTGGATAATTATTGCCATGCCTTTCTCCTGTAGTTGACCCATACTTAACAGATTGTTTTTTAACTCCGAGATATAGTAAACACCACCAATCTTTTGCATCACTCCAGCTACATTCATCTTCACACATCCCTTTCCCATTACTGCCATTCTTGAATTGTTGCCTAGCTTGACCGAGTGTTTGAACCCTTCATCTAATTTTGTAAACCACAATTTATTCCCACTCATATGATTTCTACAACCCGAGTCTAAAAATCATACCTCTTCTCTGGTTGATTTATGAAGTTCCACGTATGACATGAGCAACATTTCATCTTCTTCATCCAGTTTTGCATAATGTACTGACTTTTCCCAACTAGGACATTCATAAGAAAAATGCCCTAGTTTATGACATCGAAAGCACTCAATGATGGCTTTGTTGAAAGGTTGTCTTCCCCGGCCTCGGCATTTGCCTTTGCCTCTGAAGCCTCCACGACCTCTACTTCTACCTCTAAATCGATCATCCTCTGTTGCTTCAGAATTCTCTCCGTCGATGACCTTGAGAACTTGCTCCTCCTCTTTGTGTCCCTTCATTCTTTGCTCGTGCACAAGCAAGCTGCTTTGGAGTTCATCAATGGTCATTTCAACAAGGTTATTTGATTCCTCAATGGAGCATATGACATAATCAAACTTTACTATCATGGATCTTAAAATCTTCTCAATGATGACAGTTTTCTCCATACGTTCACCATGACATTTCATCTTGTTGGCAATAGTAAGAGTTCTGCCAAAATAATCATCAACACTCTCTCCTTCTTTCATTCCAAGAAGCTCAAATTCTCTCTGCAACGCTTGTAATTGAGCCCGTTTAACCTTAGTAGACCCTTGATACTTCTAACGTATAGAATCTCATATTCCTTTTGCAGAATCTCTGTTCAATATCGTCTCCATAATGGTACGATCAATGGCTTGGAAGAGGTAATTTTTTACTTTCAAATCTTTCAGCCTCATGTCTTCCACAGTCTTTTTCTGTGCCTCTGTCTATTTTGTTTCAGTTACAATTGTGGGAATTCCAGTCTCAATCAAACTGCAATACTCTTTAGATCACAGGAAATTTTCCATCAGCATGGCCCAATGATCATAGTGGCCATCAAACTTGGGAATAGCTGGTTGGACGAAATTTGCTTCAGCTGCCATGCCTTCGATCTCACCGTCTTCCTTCTCTGCACTCTCTCTCTTCACAAGGACACTGCAGGTTCTTATACTCTCTCAATCATGCCCTTATGATGGAGCTCTGATACAACTTGTTAGAGCCAAAAACTTTATGCACTAAAGAAATTCTCAAAATGGGAAGAATGGAACCATTTTTATTCAATGATAAAACTGGCTTATATATTAAGCCTTTACAACAGAAAATCAGAAAAATATGCAACCCACGTTTAACACTCCTACAAACGTGGTTTATTGAACAAAGAATAAATCAAACCCAATCTCTTAATCCTAAAGTCTAGGACACTAACTTAGTTCCAACACACACAGTGATTGCAATTAGAGAATTGGGAAATGGGATTTTGGATTGAATTTCAATTTCAATTTCAATTACTTAGTGAAAGAGTATAAATTGCTTTATTGTTATTTCCTGTTTCGGTAGAATAATAATTCCATTCGTCGATTGTGGTGCCGTCGATTTTTGGTGGCGGTAATGCTTGGTAGGTGAGGTTTTGGTTTTGCATACTAAGTGTCCGAGTTCTATTCAAGGGATAACTCTTGAATTGTCAAAGAAATTTTTGGAGTAACAGAGTAAGCATCTTGATTATCATCCTTTTAAATCTTCTCAGCTATCATTTGCACAACTTCCAAGTTATTAATGTCCGACTTGGTCGTTTTAATCTCTTAATTGAAGATGCTAAAAAGCTAAGGCTACACATTGTCTTAGAAGCTAGGGATGTTGATTCAGGAGAAGATCGCTGCTCAACATAAATCCTTGCCGACAATCTTGGTGGTTGTAATGCTTGAGTGCGGGATTTTGGTGCATGCCGAAGGTTTTGGTTGATTTTGGTTTTGGGTGAGGGGGTTGTTAGGATGGGTGGATAAGATGAATATTGTTTTTTCATTTTTTGGTTCTTCCGGCGTGTTTGAGCCAAATTATTTTGAAAGAATGCATTTTGAAATAGTAGATTGATGGAGAATGTGTGATTGAAAAAGAAGTAAAAGTTATTAATATGATGGAAAATATTATTTTATTGAAGAATGTATGATTGAAAATGAGTAGAAGAATGAAAATGAAAATTTTAATGTGTATCATACGGGGGCTTGATTTAATATTTTTAATTTTTTTTATATGAAAATTGTGGAGCTAATTTAAACTCCATATACGAGTTTTCGAAAGATTTTGTACCGTGAGTACGTGTTCGAATCACATTATTTTGAAAGAATATATTTTAAAATAGTAGATTGATAGAGAATGTATAGTTGAAAAATAAGGAAAAGATGTTAATATGATGAAAAATATTATTTTATTAAAAAATGTGTGACTGAAAATGAATAGAAGAATAATGATTAAAAATTTAATGCACGTAAAACAAGGGCTAAATTAAAGATTTGAATAAGTCCATATAAAAGGTGCCTAAAAAAATCCTCATAACTGGTACCCAAAGCATCGAGGCATACCCTTAACTGCGTTCATTTTTGCGAAACTCCACTCAGTCCAGTGTCACCACGTACCCGAGAAAATGGATAGAGAGTGGGGTTCGAAGCCTGGAAGCGGTGGCGCCGCCTCCGCCCAGAACGAGGCCATTGACCGCCGTGAGCGGCTGAGACGACTCGCCCTAGAAACCATCGATCTAGCCAAAGATCCGTATTTCATGCGCAACCACCTTGGCAGGCATACCATAATTATAAAGCCTAAACCTGCGTGTAATTTCATTTTTAATTTTGCATACTAATGTTTATTGATTTCCATTTCGTAAACATTTTGTAGCTATGAGTGTAAGCTATGCTTGACTTTGCACAATAATGAGGGGAACTACTTGGCGCACACACAGGGGAAGCGGCATCAGACAAACTTGGCCAAGCGAGCGGCTCGCGAAGCCAAGGAGGCACCGGCTCAGCCACAGCCGCATAAGCGTAAAATCGCACTTAAAAAATCCGGTAACAATTGACACAAAATTTCCCTTTTTCAGCTTCAGCAATAAGTTACTGTGAAGGTTTTTAAAATATGATCAGAGGCTGAGGGTGAAATTTAAACGTTTCTTAGAGGCGATGATTTTGTACTCTTTCTAGCTTTTTGGTCATAAGTTACTATGAACGAGATTTTAGCTGTATAGAAACGGTTGAACTCGATTCATGGATGTTGGGTTTTGTTGTTCGCTCAAGATTGTTACCACACCTTTTTTAAAACGCAAATAGAAAAATAAATCACAGGGCACTTACTAATTACTATGCAGCCTACATTTTATCTATTTTCCAAAATGTGTTTTCTTTGAAGGGGTTTCTAATTTTAATTGAATTTATTTTTTAAGAAAGCAAAAGTTCAACAAAAAGAATAAAACATTGACTTGGGTTGCATGAGAAGCTTTCTATTAGTAAGGTGAAGTCTGGTTCTATAATTCTTATTCTACATGATAAATATCTTTCTGTTGTGCTAGCAGTTAAAATTGGTAGACCTGGATACCGTGTGACCAAGCAATTTGACCCAGAGACGAAACAGAGGTCTCTACTTTTTCAGGTGAGGACGCGGTTCCCCCTTCCCCTCTTCTTTCAAACAATAATACACATTGTCCGCTCTATACTCTTCTAGCACATATTTTGAGGATTTTTAATTTCCTGTAGTAGATACTCCTAAATCAAGTTATGGCATCTATGTTTTCTGAAACTTAAATATGGCTTTTGTACATCGTAATTATTGTAAACCCTATCAAGAACTGTGTTTAGCTTTTGAGATGAACTCTAGAACAAAGAATATGTTGAAGTTACCAATCAAAAAAAATAATAAAAAATAAAGAATATATTGAAGTTCATGATTAACGCACGAGGTTGTTTGTGAAACTTTGAATATCTTCAAAAGTTTTCTGGAAAAATGTATCTTATAAAGACAATAAGATTTGCGGGGGAAATGAGTTGACTGGAAATCTCCATTTGTTTATGAATATTATCCAAGTGAAGATAATATATGCTAACTTGATTTTATCTGTAGGTTATGAAGATGCTGCAAATGATTCAGATTTTCTTCATGTTAAATTTTGATTTATGTTTAAAGATTGAGAACAAATCTGACATTGAACAGTTCAACATGTTGTTTGATAAATTCTTTCAACTTTTACTAAATCTCTTCCTGTGTGGCTATGTTGCAAGAATTCTGATGAAATTTTAGTTCTTAAAGTTGTGGAGCAGAGTAAGGAAAAGATTATGTGTTTAAATCCTATTTGCAAAATTTAATGGCTTAGTGACTAAATTGACGCAAGAGTGTATTAATTTGATAACAAACAGTTGAAGAACTAGAAAAGAAAAGGGGTCCAAGAAGAAAAGAATTGAATGTAAAGAAGAAAATCAATTTATCATATATTTAATGTTACCTATTACAATGAAAATCAATTTATCATTCTTATAGAGCAACTAATTTAGGGGGTGTTTGACACCCATTTTATTCAAAAAATGTGTTTTTGAATAGTGATTGATGGAAGAATGTGTGGTTAAAAAGGAAGGAGAATTTTTAGGTTTATGTGTAATATTATTTTATTAATAAAATGTGTGTTTAAAATGAAGAAAGAGAAAAAGAATGAGAATGAGAAAAAAATGGGTGCCAAACGGGAGCTTAAAATCAAAAGAACTTCTATTAAGCTATAACTTTATCAAAATATTAAATCAAATTTAACCTGGCCTTGTTTGATATTCATTATTTTCAAAATTCATTTTTCTCTCTCTTATTTTCAACCACACATTTTTCAATAAAATAATATTACACGCAAACTCAAAACTTTTCTTTATTTTTTTAACTGCACATTCTTTATCAAATCATTATTTCAAAATGCATTTTTGTCAAAAGAAAAAAAAAATGGGGTTCAAACAGGCTCATTATCTAAACTATCATAATGTGAACTAAACTCTACTTAAATAATATCTAAATTCTATCTTTATTCTATTTCTATCTCCATTACTTAGTGTTTGTGAAAATATTAATCGAAATGGGTCTATGTGATCAAGGTAACAATACTAATATTAAGAATATAGTAGTGTCTGTGTTAGGAAAACATCGGGATTGAATTTGTCTTGCTCAACAAAGTACTATAAGATGACTAAGTGCATGTATGGCTTAGCTAATAAGTTGCTCAAACTTTATTTTCGTTCACATTTTTTAGGGCTCACAACTCTTACTTACCACCCATTTGTTAGTTATTATGCAACATCCATCGATCCACAACTTATAATTTAATAAAAGCTTTGCCTATCATACTCTAGTTAACTCTAGGCAAGAAAATTTAAGACAACCTTGATGTAGTAGACTGGTTGTGAAAGAAGTTGTTTGATTGTAATTGAGAAGTATGGGGAAGAAAGTTTTTGTGCGTGTTGCTTATATTCTCACGTGTTGGTGGATGAAACTAAAATAAGAAGATAAAGAAAAAGTTACCGAAGTAATTAAAGAATAGGTTCAATTCAATATTTAGAAATGCTTAATATGGTACCTGGGCATTTTACCTCTATGAGGGCGAAGCCTCGAGACACAACACTAAAATAATTCAAAAATAATATATAAGTATGAGAACATGCTCATAATAAACTATAAACCACTAAAAGTGTATTATAAAAATAACTAACAAAATTAAAAACCTAAAGATAACAAACCGTCAAACCAGCTACCTTTTGAGTGCTCAATCCATTTTTGCAAATAAATGTAAATATATTAATAAAGTGAAATAATAATTCCCAAATTATTAATCGTGTAACAAAATAGAATCTATTACTAGAAGTAGGATCAAATTTCAAATCATCACTACTAATATTTTAGTGTCAGCAGCACCATCTTCCTCGTCACTGTAAGTTTCTTCTCATTCTCTGTCATTGTTTCTACATGCAATGGTGTATTCTCCTTCCCTCTTCCTTTAGTGTAGTTGGAGAAAAGAAGATAAAAGTACTAAAACATTTTAGCTCATAAAGATATACCCAAAAAGCTAGCACCAAAAATAAAAGGTCTAGAAAATGCGAGACAAATGGATGAACATCTTAGTCGCCTTGAGGGTGTAGGCCCGTTGAATTTAGGTGTAATCCTCACAAGTGGCACTCAAGGGATGGGATTCGAGGCGTAAACCTCAAATATGTATTTTTAATTGGGTTCTATGGGATATGAATAAATGAAAGCTATAGATTTATGTTTTACACATTCCAGTCAGCTGATTATGGCTTAAGTAGACCCTGACCTTGTGTATTGTATGATGCAACATACAACTACTGTATGGTAAGACATGATAATACATGGGATACAGAACTCCATTTTGTTTTGCAGTCACTTGGACATGAATTATAGGATACAGTAATTGTATTGTGACTGATAATATAATACCACCATCGTATCATATTTATTTTGGTTTAAGGAGCTAGCAATATTAGAATTATAAATGATACTTATAGGGGGTCTAATTATAAATTTGCAAACAAAAAGCTGTAAGTGCAAAAGTTCAGTTTTTTTGAGCTTCATATTAGTGGCTGCCAAATGTCATTTGAGAAGCCTCCTTTTTAAGATTAAATGTTGAGAATGTCATTTGGATAGGTGAATACTTGTTATGTGCGCGTGTGCAACTCGAGTGTGATGTGTCCACAGTGGTCCAGTTGGCTTCCACTAAATGGAAGATGTGCTCAATATTTTGTGATGTGACGCCTAATCTATTATATGACTTGGTTCAGATTGAATATCCGGAGATTGAAGACAATATGAAGCCACGCCACCGATTTATGTCTTCCTTTGAGCAGGTATATTGTATTCTCAGATTCAAGTACTTATTTCTACTTTTGTATCTGATTCTCTTCTTCCAACACATGATTTTCAGTTAATGGGCCACTTTCAATTTACTGGCCCCCTTTTCATGTCATGCAGAAAATCCAAGCCTTCGATAAAAGCTATCAATTTCTCTTGTTTGCTGCTGAACCTTATGAAATTATTGCTTTT
Source organism: Fraxinus floribunda (assembly GCA_903798395.1). Taxonomy (NCBI): domain Eukaryota; kingdom Viridiplantae; phylum Streptophyta; class Magnoliopsida; order Lamiales; family Oleaceae; genus Fraxinus; species Fraxinus floribunda. The sequence goes on along the minus strand of CAIGRS010173533.1, from coordinate 4,854 downwards.
AAGGTAAATTTGATCCAAGTATGTGTGTGTGAGAGAGAGAGAGAGAAGGTTGCATTGGGATTTTATCGAATTTTAACCTTGGAAATTTTCTAGGTTCCAAGTACGGAAATTGATAAATCCACCCCCAAGTTTTTCTCACACTGGGACCCTGACTCGAAAATGTTCACGGTATGCCTGCGCGCCTCCTGTTTTTCCCCTATTTTCGAGGTTTATAGCATTATATGTAATATTTCAACTTTACTATTCCTTTATCATGCATCTGACTTGGTATAGGACTGTTCAGCAACATAAACTGTATACAGAAATTTTTTAAATCCCTTGGACCTTTTATGGTGAGGGTGCATGTCTCATACTTATTTTGCCATTGTTTTTGGTAAATTGAAGGTTTAGCTGCCCTTTAAGATTAATTGATTAAGTTAGAAGATATTTGGGCAGCAAACCAGTTCTATTGATGGTGCATGAACAACAGGCTTCTCTTCACTTGCAAGGCAGGGAATAGAACGATTATAATTGCCTGATCTTTAGGATAAAATGCACTTTAAATTGGATTAGTATCTCCCCGGTTTTACTGGAGTATATATCTGACATTGTTTTGTGCACAACTAAAACATGCAGCTGCAGTTATACTTCAAGACAAAGCCACCGGAGTCAAATAAGCCTCAACCTCCTCCTGCGGCCAATGGGAATGCAGCTCCTGGTGCCCCTCCAAAGCCACCTCCACCCCAGGATCTGCCCCCACCACCACCTCCACCACAAGGACTCCCTCCTGGAGCACCTTCTGGAAATGTTCCCAGGCCTTTGCCACCACCTCCTCCTATGGCTAATGGGCCTCGGCCTATGCCTCCAGGTGCTAATTTACCTGCTCCAACGCCTCCTCCAGCTGGCAGTGGTTCAATGGCAAATTTTACCCATGGTGTGCAAATGGGAAGGCCCCCAATGCAGCCGCCTCAAAGTTTTCCAGGGCAACAAATGCATGGGCAGGGGGTACATCATCCCCCTCCACCTCCCAACATGGGTTAACAAGTCTCTTGTGCATTACAACATAATGCATACGAGTCTGCAGATTTTCTGTTACCAAGTGTCTTCCTGTACAAAATTTGTGATAAAATTCTGTACTTATAGCATGACTGATTTTGAATTAACGGTTGATTTGTGCCAAAATATACTCTTAATGTCCCCTTCCCATTTTAAGTTTCTCCAAATGCTTGACCAATCAACGGTGCGTTTAAAGATTATATTTATGTTGGAAGGCAGGTGTCTTGGAGATAAAGTCGTAGTACGTTCTATCACCTCCTTGGGGGTCCTGTTCGCACGCCTTAATGGGGGTTCACAAAGAGGATAACCGTTTTCGAAATGTCCGATCCAAGTGTGTATAAGTTGTGTGCAGGGGTATGATGACATTGTGTAATACTCAGTATTCTAGTACATGAACAACCTCTCTTGTGCATCAACATAGGGCATGACTTTTGGTATTACGAAGAGAGTAGTGCTATGGGACCATAATGCCCGACAACCCACCAATAGGGGCCAAACAAGTGTCCATTATGTCAAACATTGTGTGAACCATTATGGTCATCTAGCATTTTTCTTACGAAGATCACCATACCTTCGTATTGGATCTTTTGATTAACGGTGTCATTTCTTGATGCAGAAGATCTTCAAAGAGGCAATAGCAGAGTATACTTATGATACTAAAATCTTGTTCTTCCTACTCATCTTAAGATTATCACCATCGTCTACAAACTAAGGAAGAACTAAGAAAAGTTTAGAAACTTGTGGAAGTAAGAAACAAACTTCTTTATTTAATAACGAGCTAGGTTCAAGGTGATCTACGATGGAGGAAAGCTCCTTTTAGACAAGGAGACCCTTTATGTATACCTCTTCACATTACAACTGACACAAGGACAATAATACATCTGAAACATAGACAATAATTTTGCAAGAAACAAATGATTCATTGCTACTTTTAATAAAGTGGGGGTAACGTCTTGACATATGTACAATAATTTTATATGATGACGAATTAAAAAGGTATTTTTTTCGTAAAACAAAGAATTTGCTTTTAAAATCGCACTTATTACAAACGACAAATACTTTTTATAAAATTGATTTTTCACGTGGGTTGAGTCATCTGAATCAAATGGAAGTCCTTACTGTTTCCACCAGGGCCAGTTATTAAGATCAAAGTTTTTCTTTCAATTTTTTAAGATTATCCGGATCTGTTGGATCAAAATCTTATGACTTTGTTTCATATTCATACGAGTCTTGAGAGTCCTGAAAAATAATGTCATTATAATTTATCTTGGTGTCTGAATAATTTGATTTTGGATTGTTTAGATTAATCGGTTATGGTTTGTCTATGTCCATTGATTTAGCAATTTCTTTCATTTTTTTCTTCAAATTCTTTCTTAAGTTTTTCACTAAGAAGTTGTCCTTTTAGTGTTGTCTCTGGATATCTGGATGTTTCTCCAAGGCATCTATATGGTTGCCCAAGGAAAAAATTGATTTCAATGTGTCATGCCAATTTCCCTAGAGTCGGATGGATAGTATCCAAACAGCTGTCCAAAGAGACGTGTGCTTTCTCTGAATTTTTTAATGTCTTGTTGAATTGTGAAAGAATAATTTAGGGGCAAAATTTCCCAATGAGCATCATCTTCTACGTCTAGCCAAATTTGATGATGAATAGTCTCATTGATTTCAGTCAGACCTCTTTGAAATTTTCGGAACTCCTTTGGATACTTTTCTCAATCTTGATGTAGATTGAAAGGTTGGAATGCATACTTTTAACATGGGATAAATGCTTATACGAACCTGAAGTTGTAAAATAACCATGTCTCTGAAAAATCAAGATTACAAAAACATTTTGTTGGGAAGTTCTCGTGTCTTTAAACTTTAAAGAAAATGCTTTAAACATTTTTATGTTATTGTTAAGATTTGGGGTTCCATCTTAAAAGGTCAACTTTGTTAAGAGGGGTAGCTCAAACCCTTATAAATTGGTTTATATTTTCATCTTTATTCGATGTGGGATTCTATCTCTTAACATGTTCCCGCAAGATGGTGGCTCGTTTGAGCAGACCAATCTTGAAATCCGTTTGCTCAATTTTTTTGGAGTTTTAATCGAATCAAATTGCTCGTTGAAGCTTAATGGGCTCTGATACCATGTTAAGATTTGGGGTTCCATCTTAAAAGGTCAACCTTGTTAAGAGAAGTAGCCTAAACCCTTATAAATTGATTTATATTTTCATCTTTATTCGAATTTTATCCCTTAATAGTTATCTAATGAGAAATAAAATAAAACCATTCGAAGAATTTCTTTGCCTCAAAAAGTGCTTCTTGAAATGGATTTCTTTTGTTGAAACTTCGAAATCTGATTTCTTTAAACCATTTGAGAGAACCACCGACGTTAAAACAAATTCCAATTTGATAAAGTTCCAACAGATACCATAACAAACAAAGTAGTTCCTTAGAAAATTTTGAAACTACTTGATATGGAATCATATGGAACAAAGTGAAAAAAAAGGATACTTTGGGTGAAATCCAAGACCGCCAATTGTTTCAATCCATGTTTGTCTGATGACTATGGACTGGTATTTGAACATGAGTTCTTTGGCTCTGAAGTGAAGGGTTTGTCTTTGATGAGGGTAACGAGTTCTGGAGGAATAGACTCAATTTGAGGGAAGGAGTTTGGAAATGAAAAGGAGGAAGGATTCATCATACTGAATGGGTTGGATATAAGAAATTTTTGGTCTAGTGAGTAAATATGGAAGAAGAATGGCTTTTTCCTTTATATGCCTGAAATTAAAGTCAAAATTTGAAAATCATTCTGCCCTCCTAAGCAATTGAGAATTTCAGATTTGTTTTTGTTTGAATGAGAGCATTTTAGGAAATGCTCACCTGTCCATTTCAACCAAAAAGGTGGAATTGAAATTTTTCGATACCACGCTTGATTGTCGAAATTTTTTTGAAAGTGGAATGAGAATGATCCATTTTTGTGTCGACAAATATTTTTTACCCTATCTTTTTCCTCCAAGAGAATTGCTGCCCAATATAGATCACTTGCATCAGTTTGCAAGATTCGCTTTCCATCAGTGGGAATAGATAGAGATGAGAGTCGTTCCACTTTCTGCTTAATCTTTCAAACTACTTCTATTTCTTCTAAAGACCATGCTGGTGCATCTTTCTTCAGCATGTTTTGTAATGGTCTGATAATGGGAGATACATAATCAATAAAGTCTGTCATATAGTTTACAATTCCAAGAAATTGTTGGACCTCCTTTTTGGAGAGACCTGTGTTTGCAAATTTCAATTCCCCGAGTCATAAAAAGAAAAATGATGACTATATTTGTTAATTTTGTATTTTGTTTGAAACAAGAAAAGTGGAAAAATGCAATTCATTTAAAAAAAATGCGAATGGACATGTAGCCACACAAGATGCAAATAGTTTTTGCTTATTTCTTTTTTGAATTGACAGATCACGTAATGTTATTTTCATTGCGCTCAAATTTCTCCATCTATGCAAATGCTCGGTCGATTCACCCTTATTTAAATAGCACGTCAACAATTTGGAAAATTCTATTTTGTAATCTCTTCACATATTTAGGAAAAAAAAAAAAATCTATTTTTAAGGTTTCGGGACAAGTGTTTATCACTGGCCAGTTTCATTGATACAAACGATATCTAAATTGTAAGTGTTATGCCCTAAGTCCAATCAACTTTGGATATAAACACTTTTAATGTATATATAACCGATGCATATTTATGGCAACATCTATTATTTAATCGAATTAATATTCTAATTAATTAAATAATAGAATCCGTAGATTCAAGTCTTGGTGATTTGTTAATCACAAGGAG
>CAIGRS010173525.1:0-15428 GCA_903798395.1 Fraxinus floribunda | reverse complement strand
TTTGAATCTGTATTGTCCATTTCAAATTTCTGTACCAATTCTGTAATAATTTCTTGTACCTGTAGACTGATTCTTTGGATATGGCTGGAAATAGAGGGCAACAACATGAATTTTGTTGGTAGAATGATTATTTGGGAAAAATAACATTTTGAATAGAGGTTTTTAGGAAAATGTGTAGTTAGAAATAAGAAATTTATTTCAACTTGTTTACATGCAAAATAATTTATTGTGTGAATTTGTAGTTAAAAATAAGTACATATAAAAAAATAAAAACAGTTTTCAAATAATGGCCATTAAACAAACTTAAGTCTATCTTGGAACATATATCATATATGTTCAAGTGATATGAATACACTCCATCTGCACGATAAGAAGCGTTTACTACAAGAAAATTCAAGAAAAAGCGACCCTCCGCTGCAACTCCAGACACTTTTAGTGGAGAAGAAATAATCAGATCCTGCAGGCCCAAGTGGAACTAAGACTGCGGCTCCAAAGACGTCCATTTTATTTTCTGTCAACAGCAACATTTTACATTTTGTTCACTGCAATTGTTTTAGTTCTTCTAATTCAGTATTGTAACAAGTTTTAATAACAACAACATGAATTTTGTTGGTAGAATGATTATTTGGGAAAAATAACATTTTGAATAGAGGTTTTTAGGAAAATGTGTAGTTAGAAAATAAGAAATTTATTTTGTTTACATGCAAAATAATTTATTGTGTGAATTTATGGTTAAAAATAAGTACATATAAAAAAATAAAAACAAAAACAAGTTTTCAAATAATGGCCATTAAACGAACTTAAGTCTATCTTGGAACATATATCATATATGTTCATATATGTTCAAGTGATATGAATACACTCCATCTGCACGATAAAGAAGCGTTTACTACAAGAAAATTCAAGAAAAAGCGACCCTCCGCTGCAACTCCAGACACTTTTTTAGTGGAGAAGAAATAATCAGAATTCAATTATTACAGATAATTTTGCCTTCTTATTCATCAGCAAATTTTACAGTTATATGATCCATAAAACATTAATTAAAAGCAAAAAAAAGTTTATAAATTATAACATAAACTGCATTACTTAAATAGGAAGAAAAATGAGCCCTTTTCTTGATCACACATTGACACTACAGCTCTGTGAAAGCTGATACTTGATTGCATTTCCAATGAAAATCCCTGTATTTCGGCTATTTCCGATGGGTATATTCGCCGGACAGGTGACGTGGAGATGGTACCGGCCGGAGATGAAGGACCCGACTCTCCATTTAACACGTCCATTGATCTTAATGATCAGCCAAATGGCTCCGTTGGATTTGTCCTGGCTGAGGGCAACGCCATTGTACGGTGCCACCGGAACACAAGTTCCGTAAATGAACGGCGACCAGACGTTGACGTCCTTGTGTCCTTGGTATACCGATGGAATGGCACTGTAGTAGGTGATTTGCTGGTTGTGGTAGGTGGCGTAGACGTCCATTTTCTCGTAGTAAATGCCGATTTTGGAATTAGGGTTCCGGGAGTTGATGGTGACTTGAATGCTGGTGGAGATGACGTTAGGGGACGAGACATTGAGGCCGAAGATGGTGGCATCTTGGAGGGTAAAATGCGGTTTTTTGGGTTGGAGAATGGCCCAAACTAGGAAGATTACTAATAGGAGGGTGAAGGTGAAGATTAGAAGGCCGCTACAACATCGCCGGATTATTATCCGTTGCTCGTCATGGTCATCGTTGCATTTATCCTCCGCCATGATTCTAGTGGTGGTGGTGCTGGTTGATGATGTGGTGGTGGTTGAAGGTGGAGTTGAGTTGTTGAGAGGTTGATGAGTTACAAGAGAAATGAGGAGGGTGTGGTTTACTATTTATATAGGCTTAGAGGGTAGCGAGGGTTATTTTAGAGTATGCTTCACCGAAAAATTAAGCTCTTTCTATAAATAAAATGTATAAAAAGCATTACAGATATAGAAGTGGCAACAACTGGTTGAACTGTGTTTTTTGTCAAACAACCAACTAAATCTTGACAGTCGGCAATCTGTCAAAAAATTGTTAACCATTTTTGTACATGTAGTAGAAAAGTGCTTGATAGATTGAGAATGCAAGAAACTTGTGAAAAAAATTAAATTAAAATTTATGTTTAAATAAATAAGTAATTTAAAAGTAAATTTACCCGTGAATATATTAATTTTCTATGTTACTTAACTTACTTTTAAGTATATAGTTTTAGGCTTGTTAAGTAGAAGTGCTTGTAATGAATCGAGACCGTCCGATGGTGATTGCCCTCTATGATCGGGGTCCACTTATCATGATAGAAGGACCTTTCCATCTCAATCTACCTGCTTGATATTTGGATTATAGGAAAATGTGCATTCTATCCTTACAGAATATCGATGGGAAGTAGATTAATCACGAGAATCGAATAAACGATTTACATAATTTTCATTTAATTAAACATAATTCAAGAGCAAGTTATTTTAACTTTCAAATGAAAAATTAATAGATGTTTTCTATCCTAAACCGTCCAAAAAGAAGAATGGGATTTCTTAAATCGCCATTAGTGAAAGAATAAGAACAATGTTTTTTAGCATCATATATCAGTGTTTTAGCACTACTGGTGCTATAACATCAGTTTATGTGACGTTAAATGATAGGTTCAATAAAAAATAGAATTAAGTGATTCATTTAATTATACCTCATTTAATGTCACATTAGTACCACCTAAAATAATTTAACACAAGTAGTACTATTACTAAAACATTCAAAACGATTATGAGCCTGTTTGGTAGATATTAAAATCGGATTAAAGTTGAAAAACTAGTCGTTATTGTTGACTTTTATTAGACGGGTGGGTGGGACTCAATAACGACTATATTTTTAATTTTAATTGGATTTTAATGTTACCAAACAAGCTCTATAACTATAAATATTTCCAGTTAGCCTTTTCACAATTGAACATCTTTCTTATAAGAATGTCATGTGGTGATGAACCTACAAAAATTCTAAATAAAAAGGGAGTTATAGAGGTTAGTTAATTGAATTACATAATTTTACTTTTAATTAAATCTATCATATAATGCAGCATAGATAGGTGCTCTAACACCAATGCTATAACACCAATTTAGGAGGTGCTTAATGATAGACTTGATAAAATGTAGAATTAAGTGATTAATTTAATTATAATTCTAATTTAATGTCACATTAATGCCACTTTAGCTCTTTTAACATCAAATAATACTAGATTTGTTATTACTACTAAAACATTCAAAACGATTATAACTCTAAATATTTTCGGTTAACCTTTTCACAATTGAACATCTTTCATATAAGAATGACGTGTAGTGATGGACCTATAAATATTCTGAATAAGAAGAGGAAGTCACAGAAACTGGCCGAAATTTGATTTTTCTCTATTCTATATGATTGTTTGATCCCCATTATTTTCAAACTATATTATCTCTCTTATTTTCAATCACATTTTTCAATAAAATAATATTACATGCTAATGCAAAAAATTTCCTTATTTTTTAACCACAAATTTTTTATTAAAATATTATTTCAAAATGCACTTTGGTCAGGCTTAAGATATGAGGAAAACAAGAAAAATAAATAAATAAAAGCCCACAAAGGGAACCAGTTGTTAGGCAAAAAAAAATGCATGTAAGGAAGAAGAAAAGTTGTGATAAGGCATCTTGAAATGGTACAAAAGAAGGCTAGGGATACCCACTAAACAAAAGACATGGGTGGCCTTGTATAAAAAACCCTGTGACAGATCCCCAAAAAACAACCTTTTATGTTGCAACTTGGAGCTTATTCCAATCTTCTTTATTACACTTGCAGAAGTCCCTACAACATCAACCTTGGAGTTTGAAACTTTTCAACTAAGTACCACATTGGAGTTGTGTGTGCACATGTGCATAAGAGTAATTATATTCAGCATTAGTGGTATAAGTACTAGTTTATAAGACAATTGTATGACATTAAATGATAGATTCATTTAAATAGATTGTTTCTAATGATCACTAATTTAGAAGATACTGATTTTTTTAATTTATCTTCAAATACAATAAAATGTATCACATTCAATTTAGGGCTCACTGGCACCTAAACGGACGATGATCGTTACTTATATGCATATATGTCTTCACATGAAATATTCAATCCTATTCATAATAATTTTTGGTGGGATGTCTTTGAATTTCATAAAACCACACCTTTTTGAATATTAGGATTAAGATTTTTCACTATTATGGAATAGACTACTGAAAAGTGGAAGACGGAAAAGAATGAATATCGCACATGCACATTATTCCTCAAATTCTAAAATTTTCAATCTAACTCACGATAATTTTTGGTGGAACATCTTGAAAATTCAATATAACTAATCATTTCCAAATATGAGGGTTAAAGTTCTTCGCAATCTATGAGAAAAGACAATTCAAAAGGTGGAAGGGAATAAAGCGCGTGACGAAAATTTCATTGATGGGAATTTTTTGCAACCAAAAGCCAAGTTGAAAAGTTGGGGGAAAAAAGACGTGGAAAATGAAAGAAGGCATCTAATTAGGAATTGAAATACAAACCATGGGAGGATCCAATGGTGTGTTTTGAGGACTAAAATCATTTAACTTCTTGCTTACATCATTTGGAATAAAGGCCAATAGAGAGAAGTGCAGGATAAAAGAAAGGTTGCAAGATAGATACTATATTCTCGTAATATGATAAACACTAGTCAAGAATTCACAAATTCTACATTATAAGCACATCGGGAGCATAAATAGCTGCAAAAGTCTACAAACCAAAATAAGACTACTTATTCCATTTACATCAACCTTTCGAGTTATTATTAATCTTCCAATCGCATCATAAGATCCTAAAATTATAGTCTATATATCGACATTTGACTATCTCATCCTATCCATAGTGGGATTGCACTACATTACTAACAATTATTTGGTCCCAAAATTGTACAACGAATAAAACCTCGAGGAAAAGAGCTTAAAAACCTGATCTTGCTCAAAAATGAATAAAATCTACCGTCTTGGATCAACCAATGTCTTCCCTTCAAAAAACTCAGCCAGCATTCTTTCAAGATCTTCTGGACTATGTCTGATGTACTTCAGTGGATTTTTTCCACACTGAATTAAAGGCCTAAGCATATATATATAAGATTCAACAAATTCGTTAATCATCAAGAAAGTCAACTTCGCAAAAATGGATTAAATTGTACTTATCAACATTAGTTGGGGTGGGGTGTAATCGAGTCTTAAGAAAGTGTACCCATAACGTTTTATAAATGACCTATAAGCAGGCAATAAGACCTCTGCAACTGCCAGCCTCAACGACTCGCGTAATTCAGTATCAGGAACGGTCCATTGAGTCTGTCTCTGATGAAGCTCCTCAAATTGTATATTGAAGGTTTTGAACCTGTCTTTAATCATTGCCCGGGATACGTTAGTAGTGCTTCCACCGTCTCCAAATGAACCGCTTCCACTTTGAAGTCCCTGAATAGAGAGACATTGCAAAATCTGCAGATCATAACCAAGAGTGAGTCTTTCCCAAGTTCCAAGACAGACTATGCAATATAATTAAAAATGATATTCAAAGAAAATAGAATCCATCTCAACTTTCAAGATCGAATTTGGTTAACAAAGTGAGGAAAAACTTAAGAGGTCGTTTGGTCACTGATGTGTTTCCTGTATTTTCGTTTTTGCTTTTGTGATTTGACAAACAAGAAAAGGAATACACATCTAGTTCCCTGTTTTTACACATTTCTATTTGAAACAGAAACATGGATAGCTCCAAAGAGAGAAACAAATTAAAAGTATTTTGCTACTTAAAAAATAACTAACCCGCCATAGTAGTATTCATTAATGAGGTTTAGTTATCAAATTACATCGACATCAACTATTTCCTCCCCTTTACCCCTGTAAAGCATTGCCCACCCCTCTATCTATTGACAGCACATCAAATCTCGGCACTGCACCACATTGTTAACAACTCTATTGCTACTCTAGTTGTGATATGAGAAGATGAACAAAGAGAACCAGATAACAACGATTTACACGAAGAATGAGAAATGGATACTGAAAGAGAAAAAGAGATAAGAGCATTACAAAGTCTAGACTTTTCCATTAAATACAACTGATTGCAATTGAATGGGTTTAGAATTCAGCTGATATCTCGGACGAAAGGGGATTCCACCATCAATCTTTCCTTGTTGTTCTCTCTCCCATTTTTCTCATTCTTTTGGATTATTGATGTTGGGAAGATGTTTTAGTTTTTTAAACTAGTAACCAGATTTAATATGAATTATCTGCAATACGTATATCATATAATTTTCTCTTCCATTCTTGGAAAATGAAAAAAATCAGCATAGTTCATGTTATCGAGCTTTAAATTAAACATGTGAGAACCTAGTTTCAGGAGCTAAATCAATCAAGAGGAGTTGTACAGATATGCATATCATCAACCATAACAAAGATGATGTGCCTTGAGCATGTGAAAAAAGGTGCTGCAAGTACATCAAACCTTGGACCATGATATCCTCTTGTATTGATTTGCATGCTGCTGGACAACTCTTCTGTGTATCTGCACCCAGTCATCCCCTAGCAGGTCCTTTGCCTCTGACCTAGATAGCAACATTCCATAAATTGGTCTCATTTTTTACTAGTTTGTTACATAGGGACAATAAACTAAGTGCATTTTTTATTAGTATTAGATAGGACTGGACAATATAATGAAACTAATTTTGGGTTCTCTTTCTTCCTCAGTACTTCCAGTGCTATCCAATACTCCCGACCAAAACATGTCAAGAATGCATGACATACTTGCGCACAGATCTAACAATATAGTGTATATTGTTCATCAGAAACAATTGAGTTAAAGCAGGATCTTTGTATTGCTTAGATTTCCCATCTAGGTTATTTTGGAGAGCCTGCATTATCCGTGTTGTTATAGATGCTAACTGTTCATCTTCATCACCATCATTGAACTCTTTGAAAAGTTGCTTTAAAGTCAATTGATAGCTGAAATTATCGACACCAACAGTAAGAACATACAGGTTTAAAACGTAAACATGCATAAGCAGTCAGATAATAAAAATATAATAATAGTAAAAAATGCTTGTAAAATGAAAAATAATGAATGATGTGGTTGAAAAAAATATGTGTCTGACATTGGAAAATTTGGTTGGTGTACCAAGTAAAATCAGCAGAAACTGGAGCCTGAAGAAGATATATAAACTAGACAAATTGGAAACATAATTTGCTAAAACTTCTTTGTAGTACTAATTATTAGAATAGAAATTATTAAAATAAATTTCTATTGTATTGTATATACAAGTAAATTCTGAATACTAACTAAGCGAATTATTGAAATATCATTAGGCAAAATATTAATTCATGGAATCTAAATAACTGGAGGCATATAAGTACTCAAATATGATGCTGAAAATATAGAAAATGACATATTCTAAAGTGGAAGGACTTCTAATCTGCAATGCATGCAGTGATTTTTCTGTTCGGAGGAATTTGGTTTAGAGAATTACAAAATTCTTGTTCACTAGACGAAATAAAAAGGATATTCAAAAATCAACAAAACACGAGAAGTTCAACTTTATTTAGTTCAACAAAAAAGAGTTTCCTTGAAGCATGGATATACTTAGTAGCATGTATATTTCGTTTAAAGGCTCAAAAATTGTGAAGGAAACAGGAAGTCCTGTTCTAAGTGGAACCCATTTAGGAACTATGATATGATAAAGTTAACAATATCGCACTTTAGTTTTTTAAATCACAAGAATCCTAAATAAAAGTACAAGGAATGAATAAATGAAGATTAAAGCATCAAAGGTTCATTTACATATAACGTATAACACATGCAACTATAATAAATAATTTTTTATCTCCTAAAAACATCGTTTATTAGAGAGTCAACTGTATTGCATAACCAAACAAGAGAAGTCTAAAGCTCCACAAGGCAAACTTACTCAAAGACAAACTTCACATAGTTGATCACATAGCTTGTCAAAGGATGGACTGTTCCATCGAGAACAGCAGTTTTTGTGGCATCTTTTTCAACTGCTTCTTCAAAATCACCAAAGGTCTCCTGGGCAGTCTGAGCTAGACGTTTTACCAACACCTTAGCAGCTCCCCGCATCTCACCACAATATTTACTTCCAAATATGATATCCATCTATCAAAAAAAGCAAATACAAACACCCAAACCCCAGGCAAAATATAATTAGTTAATAATATGGGGAACAAAAATAGCATAAATAGATAAACATATAAAATTAGAGATTAACACAAAATAGAAAAGATAACAAAGAAGTAGACAAATTGTTATAGTATGATTCATGAAATATAACTGATGTCTACTTATCAACGATATTCACAAATTGAACAAAACAATTTCACCGAAAACAGGGTAGAAACCACTGTAACCTTCCTATAACTACTTCCACAAAAGTTGAAAAATCTTATGATCTCATAACACTAATTTTATTAAATTTAAATTGAAAATCCAAATAGTTAAGGTCCCGAAAATTTGCATTTATGAGAATAAGGTTTCATCTTCATACAGCTAAAGTCATTTAGTTAAAGGGAAAATAAGATACTTCTCTCCTCTTTCCTATTCCCAGCAAACAAGTTAGTGTACGTCCACATACATGTACGTATGTACAGCAGAGAGAGGGGGATCAATCAATGGGCTACAAAAATGCCCATAAATTTATATCCACAAGTGCAATCAGAAATATAGTAACTAAATACAAATTAGAAATTTCTGCTTATAGCTTAAAGAAGTTATAAATAGATTTTCAATTAATGTATTACTAGTCTGATAAACTTCTTTTCATTTGCAAAGAGTGTTCTTTGCTGCCACCCATGAAGTAAGTTTCAACAGATAATTTATTCAACAACAGTGGCGAATCCAAAATGACCACCAGGGGAATATATATGTCAAGAGCGGAAGCTTAGGAATTTGGCAAAATTTTTATGCACAAATTTTTTTTCTCCTGATTAACTTTCATAGGGTAGAAAGAGGGTTTTCAAAACTAATGAAAAGGAAAAAATTGCTTTCAATCAAACTAAGAGAAGAAGAAAAAGACAAGTTCAATAAGAATGTCAAGATGCACTATAGTGCAATCAATGCCATATTGAATTAGCAAGTCTGAACGGTTAATTAAAAGGCTAACTGCATCATACATCTGGCTGAAGTTCTCTCATAATCTCGTACATGTCTAAGAGGACAAATAGCTTTTCTGGTGATCTCCTGCTCTTGGCAATAGCTTCTCCAAAACTAAGTAGCATGGCTACACTATTTGCCGTAACTTCTGCAAAACACTGATCCCTAAGACTCTCATGATCAAAAATCTGATCACATACACTCTTTTCAGCAGCAAACAAAAGTTTCACCTATTTTTGATACAATAATAATGTCAATGAATGAAGGAAAAAAATGAAACAATGTTGTGGAACATATGTCAAAATTTACCACAATCCGCATAAAATGAATCCAGTCTCCAATCTTTGCTTCCAAAACTTCCCACTGCATTTTTTGTACATCATCTTTACCAAGTCTTTCCACGCCCAGTTTTCTGAGAGTCTGTTCCACTGCCGAAGACCGAGCTTCCCTAAATACGATGATGACAGAAGTGAAACAAAATATACTCAATGTGCACATTCATATAGACACTCTTGCAAACACACCAAGGTTCAGCACAACATATTCAGACATATATGGACGGGAAATATTGCCATAAATCATCTCAACTAAATTATACAAATTAAAATCAGATTAGCAAGATAGGGAAAAAAATCACCTACATGATTTGATAGTAGAATATATACTCTTACACTACCTTGACAAGTATAGGTATGAAAGACTCAATAAAACCTAGTAATTGGACAGAAAATATGAACTAAAAATTTAGCCTACTAGCATGCCCAAAATCACTCGAAAGACCATATAATATGAATTCGAAGAACTAATAAATGGAAATTATTTGAATAGTCATATGATGGCTTATACATAATTTAATCATTTATAAGAAAAATATATTTTCCTTTGGCTGCTGAAGGCTACTTGATAGCCACAGGAAACATAGCATTTATTTGGCCTACCTGATAACTTTTGTTTTATATAAATCCTATCATTTAAAGATGTAATAGTTTACCTGTCTGCCAGGTCAAAGGATTTGAGTTCCAGACCCGAGTTACTTATACATCTAATTGCCTCATTTGGTCAGCAATTGCATGGAATAAGAATCTACTCCAGTTTTCCTTGAGAAATATCTCCAGTACACCACGTGTTATATAGGTTTTGGCAATCTTATAGAGACAATAGTGCAGTATTATCAAAGGAATAGGATCGCTACTGATAACAATAGCGAAAGTGTTACTTGTATATAATGGTTTTCATACAAGTAGAAATATAAAGTACATTATAGAAACTGTTAAAAAGAAAAGACAGACCTTCTGAACATACAAGGTAATAATCCTATCAGTTTCCAGGGCCAAATTCTCATGCCTTGATATCTCAAACCGCACAGGCCTATTCTACCCTTTTTCTTAGGGAGTTGTAGTCTTGTAAGTTTATTTCTTATATAATGCTCTCTTTTTATTTTTATTTTTGTTGTCTCCATCTGACTGCAAATGGAAACAACAGTTCCTGCTCCCTCGTCTTCTTGTAAACTTTTAATTGACAAGCCAAATCTCTCTCCATTGAGGTATATAAATATGGGATATAACATAAAATTAAGAAGAAATAAAATTTACCTTGTAGTTTGCTTGTGATTGCAAAATCATGAATCATTGTCAATGGATATTTTTCTCAAGAAGAAAAAAATAAGAAAAAACTGATTCTCATTCACTTTTCAATCATTGTGGACCTGTAATTCATTTTTTATTATCCTTGTCCATCAAGAAACTTCCTAGAAAAGTAGTACATAAAACTTTTCAAACGAGCAACAGCCATACTATTACCTAGAAACTAAATCAAAATTGAGTAAACAATCAACAAATTACCTATATATATTGAAGAGTTGCTGTTGTTGGCCAGCTTCAACCATTTGTTGAGCCAAGTCATGTAACAAAGGCATAATTCTTGCAGGAATTAGAGCTGGAGGGTGATAAACAACAGTCTCCAAACTTTTAGTCTGATGCTCTGAATGTGGTTTAGTTCCATGACCATCAACACCAGGTGATGCTGCTGATGGTCGCAGAGAGTTGGGAAGGCAATCGAAAAGACGATCTGGTTCCACAGGTTTGCTGAAATCATTGGAAGTAAATTTACCAGTGCAGCACATTGCTCATATTTATAAAGAACCTCTTGCAAAATAAAACCTTATATTGAATCTATGAAATAATTTGAGCATTAAGAACAATTACAAACAAAATTCAATATTTTCATATGCACTGAGATAATAACATGCATCACATAAGAGTAAAGAAGCACTAAATCAAAATGAAGAAAAGGCATAAAGAATACTTGAAACCACTCTCTTGTAAAAAATTATAATAAATGGTGCCATAGACCACCCTTGAGAAGTATATTCTTCAAGTCACGCAATATATTTTAGAAGCTTATATTGATATGATATGAGAAGTATATTAACCAGAACTAGGCAAGAGTCAAAAACTTGATTTTTTTTTTATGATCTTTAGCATGCAAATCTTTCAGTTAAGACTGTTCAAAAGGTTAGTATTTAGTAAGCAAGAATTTTGAAAGTTGAATTCTCCTAAGCTTGGATAATTTAATTCCTGAGCTCATACTCCTTAGACATGAAGCTTCGTTGTTTTATTACCTCCCCAAACTTCCAAATCAGTGGAGTTGTTATATGGGCCTTATATTCCTCTATTACTACTTGCTTAAGCGTTCACAATACTTAATACTATAAAAAGAGCCTGATATAAAATATAAGTTCCTCCAGCCTATAACAATTTTAGATTTTAGACGAGGTGGCTCAATATAGTATTAGAGTACGAAATAGTCATGGGTTTGAGTTTTGCCACCACCCATTTACAAAACCTTTGTGTGCCTTTGATAAAATAATGAAACCAGCCTGTACATGAGGAGTTCGTTGATAATATAACTACAAATTCTCTCTAACTGATTAGGCTTTAAGATGATGTTATTTAACAAAAATGAATCATGAAACTAAAAAGGTGTTTGAAGATAAAATATAAAAAATAAAAAATCATCGCCCTCTAACATATTAGACAGGTGAAAAGATGGGATCAAAATTCATGGGAGGCTTTCAAAAGGTAAATAATCTTATGTATGAGAGAATGACACAGCCTCACTTTGCAATAAAAACAAAGGCAAAACTCTAAAAGTCTTATTCATCTTTTAAACAGTTTAAACCAGCATTAATCTACATTTTTTTGTCCACCATCACATGCAGCATTTAACAACGTTGAGGATAAAGTTCAATATTGTTCATATATACCACTATCTTTTGCAACTAGCAATACAGTGATAGATGACACGTGATGAATCTGTTAAATTGTAAGTTCAGTTCAAGGTAAAGTGGCTAACTCCGGATGTAGGGGAACCTAGACCATTGATTGAAGAGTTCTTAAACTTTATGCAAAAATTGAAACTGTAAGTCCTACAATGCAGAAACTAAGACTTCTAAAGACTATTGACTATCACCAATAAATTGTACACTGCTGCCATTACTTATCCTTGCACAGCTCAGCAATTAGTTTAAACAGAAAAACAACTGCAAGAATTTAAATTAAAAAGAAGCGAATTGACTTCGCAACCCACTTGCCTATAATAAACAAATTTACTTGATGACAACAAGCAACTGTATGAATTTAATTATTTTTGATATGATGTTAGTCACATTTTAAATAAGAAAACAAGAAAAAACATGTGTATTTCTCAAACAAAGTCATGAAAGAGTCTTCACACAAGATCAGCCAATCCTAGTCGTCCAATACATGGTACACGGTCATTTACTAAAAGTTGCTTAGCCAGGGGACTATTGTATAATGAACAATCTGAGACATTTTTTTTTGAAAAATATAGTGTGTGTATGTGTGGATGGAATGAGGAGTCCCTTGGGGAATAGACTGACAAGTAACTAGATGCACACAAGATTGCAGAAACTGGTTAAAGATTTTGCTTCATATTGTTGAGCATAAACTATAAATGTAATCAGTAAATCGGTGAACTAAGATATGTAAGACAATTGCTACATTATGGCAAACCTGTAAGAGGTAAGAAGCTGCCGAAACTCTTCTCCTAGTTTGAAGATTGCCTTTCCAAGTAAGTTATTGGCCTGGTTAATCACCCCAATACTGCTTTTAAGGCTTTTATTGCCACTGAAAAAACGAACAATACTCCTTAGCTGATCAACTGCTTCTAGGTAACTCTCCAAATCTTCGTGTGGCCCCCTCAATATTTTAGCCTCAGCCTGAAAAGTTAAACTTGATAAGCTAGGCAGTGATATTAACATAATGTACAATTCATTACTGGCATGGTTGCATTAGCAATAGAAATAAGGTAACAATCTTTCGCACCTAGTTCATAGAATCATAATGTTACAACAGTAAAAGAAATTGGAACATACAGATGCAAATTTGCAATCACATTCCAAGTTTAAAACGCATTTAACCTTAAGTTTACAGGTTCACTTTACTGTGCACCTTCTAAGATTTGCCACTTTGAGACATAACTGGCATTGGGCACTTCTCCATCCACTTCCTTTCAGCACGAAGCAAAATTGTTAAGGGTAAAAGAAATTATCAGAACATATGATGCACCGACACGTTTCAGATACGTTGTGACGAGATTTTTTAAAAAAGTACTACGTTGTCGACACGTTGATTATATTCTTTAAAATTCTTCATTTATATAGTATAAATTTAGTTTTATATTTGTTATTATTTTTTCTTGTTGAAATATTTTAAATCTGAGTACGTGTTTGTTATTTACTAATAACTTTTAACTAAAAATATATAATATTTCTAATAAAAAAAGAAAAAGAAAAACGATCATGGTAGAGTGTCCAAGGAGTATTGGCGTCTGACATGAACACGCTACCCTAGTAGAAGTGTTCGTGGAACAGAGGCCAGAACAGTGTAAAATGCAAAAACTCATAAACATGAAGCATACAAGAGCAAAACAGCTGGTGACATGGTAAAATTAGACTAAACTAATTTCATTCAGCACTACTTTGAATTGTTTCAAAAAATTATACCGCGAGACTGCTTCACTAAAAATGTTAGGAAAACTCTTTTCCTAAATGTTCTTACATGTGAGACTCCATTTAGGAAAATAGAAAACAAGAAATTGGATGAATTCAAACAACTATAGATGAGCTTCATCCAAAGCAATCAAATTGCACAATAAGGTGAAAAAAACTCAAACCTGGTCCTAATTTCAGTTTAAACTATGCACATAAATCTTGCTTCAGCTAAAATATTTATCCGAAACAAGCAAAATTTACGCACATTTTATGCTCCGAAAGAAAAAGTTTAAAATGCAGCATGTTCATTCAATTTTCTCGTGACAAGAGTAAATTCTACATATATTTACTGCATATAAGTTCAAATTTAAACGAAACCCCACTAAACCAAGAATGAGAGAGACCTGGCGTTTGAGATCAAATTGTCCTAGAATAGTCTCAGCAATCTTGAGAGTTCTGTCAATGTTCTCGTGCGCTCTCCTTATCGAATGCGTTCTCAGCTAAACACAATCCACAAAGCCAAAATTAAACAAATTAACTAAATTTTCTTAATATCAAATAAACCTGCGTGCAATAGTTAATTCCTATTGTTGGGTTAAAATTTCTTGTCCTTTTAAATTTTGAAGGATCCGTAGAAGGAGAAGAAAGCAAGGGTGTACCTGGGTGGGTCGCATGGCGGTTTCGAGCGCGGAGAGGCGGTGGTCGAAGGAGCCGAGAATGGCGACCATATTATCGGTAACCGACTGGCTTTTCAGCATTGATTCTCTCATCAATGCCGCTCGTTCGCTTAATGTTTCCATTTCTACTACTTATATATGCTTCTGTTTATCTATATGAATCGATCGTTCTTCTTCATGCATGAGTTTTTTGTGATTAATCAAATTGGGGGAATGGTGAAACGGGAAGAGGGAATTGGATCGGGAAAGGGAAAAATAACGAAATGAACGGTTTGTTTGTTGCGCGTTTAAATAGGTTTGTGTTGTTTACTGTCGCAATTATATAGACTTATTTCATTTTTCACACGAATAAAAAGAATTTCTTTAGGGTAATTATATTACCACTATAAATTTTAATTACTACACCATATTATAATCCCACCACAATTAAAATATATTTTTAATAAATGCACCAAAATAAATTTACAATTATACTCCTAAGTCAATAAAAACAAAAAATTCAAAAAAACATAATACATTATAGTGGTGTACATATCACCAATATTAATCTTCATTTTAGGGG
>CAIGRS010173504.1:0-11169 GCA_903798395.1 Fraxinus floribunda | reverse complement strand
AACCAATGTTCAATTTTTTTTTATTATTATTATTTTTTTTAACTAGGCGGGGCGGGGCGGGGCAAATTGCCATCTCTAAATGGGAGCAATTGATTTGAGAGGGGAGACTTCTGGGTTTATGATTTTGTAAAGTCGTGTGAAATTAAATTGGTAAAGCGGTGTTTGGATGCGTCTTTGCTGACGTGGAAGTTGAGTTGGCATATCACTTAGTACTTGGAAGGAGTTAACCGGCCACATCGTTTTTTGGTTTGCCACATCAGCACGTCTATTAACGATTTTATCGGGTGGGATATGGAATTGGACAGAGCAAATTAATTAAGTTCGATGAGTAAATCGTGACACGTCTATTAACGATTACTTGAGGACACCCACATTACTTCTTAATTTTTCTCCAAATTCATTTTAACCATTCATCTCATAACATCCACAATTTTTATCAATTGTTTTAACTGCATATTTCACGAACTTTTATCAAAATTTACTAAAAAACTTATTTTTTTATCCAAATCAAACAGGGGCTTAAAATCCTAAATCCAAATTTTTCATCAGGCGTCGTCCACAATATTATCTTTAACTTCAAATCATGGTTCTTAAAAAGTTTTCTATAATTCACTTCCAATCATTAATTTTTTTACAAATCGCGAAAGAGTTCCAAACTCGATTTTCACGAGTAACAATTTCTAATTTTTATTATTTACACTAATAATATTTTTTTCAGGTGAAGGAATGTTTTCGCTATTTTTCACTTAAATCCCTAGTAAATTTGAAAAGTTGCTTATAAACCCAAGAAATACTTAAAAATCTCATATACCACATCTCATATTTTATAAATTTTTTGAGGAATTACAATCTTAGCCATTAAAAGTTAAATACACCTTTTCACTATTAATTCAAAATAAAATATTCACATAACAAATAAATTCATGACACAAACTAAAAATGTTGAATAGACCATCCCGACCTACCCCTCTTAATTGAATTTCATCCTCGGAATTCCACAGACATTCAATTACATAGATATAAGAGCTACACGTTAAATAAAATAGACATTCAAGGCACCATGTTCCAATACTAAATTAGTCTACAAAACATTGAATAATATTTTAACTTCTTTTTCTTATCGTCGAACGTGCCATTACAGATCTTATTACAAGAAATAATAAAACAAAGATGACAGTATTTTGGGGAATGTTATACAAGTAATATGATGACTATATAATTTTCCCTATTCAAAAATTAGACCACACAATGGGTACTAAGAAATTTGACCCCAGGATCTATAATCCCAGTTTACTACCTTCTCATGACACCACTTTGTGTATCTAAATACACATGATATCAATGTTTTTGGGGTAGCTGTGGCAAAATCATGATTCTGAGAGTGGACTAGGTACTCCCTGTGAAACACTTTTACACCATCAATTTGTGAGCTCATGTTTCTAATTCCTCCTCGCTTGCAGCTAAACATGGCCGGTCTAGTTTCTGCATCACAAAGTCAACATTTACTTCGAGTCGGAGATACTCAAGAGTCAAGTCAATATAATGAAAATTAACTACCAGGGGTGTGGCTTCATTCTGTGTGAAATAGTATGTATATAGTAATGGTGTTGATTGGGGACATGTACATCTCAAACAATAAGCAAAACTAGATAGAACACATCATTAGAGCAGCAGCATCACTAAGAGTACTACAGAGAACGGAGCTGATCAACAATTGACCCATTGGGACAATCCCGCACAAATAACATTCAATCGGACGATTTAATGTTAAAAAGCAGAAAGTTTTTGTGGTTCGGTCAATAGATGCGAGTTTATGTCAAAGAAGAGCGAAACCCACTATCAAAAAAAAACTCTCTTGGCCCCCACCCTACATGTTAAAACCAATATTCCCTTCCAAAACCATTCAATTACAAAGTCCAAAGTGAGCCAAAAATACAATACATCTAAACATCTTGTGCCCTACACAATTAAAATGGATAAAATAAAATATACAAGACTGTTATATTTTGAAAGACAATAAAACTTATTTTTTC
Source organism: Fraxinus floribunda (assembly GCA_903798395.1). NCBI lineage: Eukaryota > Viridiplantae > Streptophyta > Magnoliopsida > Lamiales > Oleaceae > Fraxinus > Fraxinus floribunda. Next base: position 9,136 of record CAIGRS010173504.1, on the reverse strand, counting down.
TTTAACACCTATATATTCACGTTGCCTTGAAATCGATATTTTGAATGGCGGAAGTACTTGAAGTGGCCAAAAAAATAAAATATTACAAACTTATATATGTGCCACACCATTGCATTCTAATATGTGCACCCCTAATGAAACAAAGCCTTGAATGCACCTACGATAATCACTGAATAACAAATAAGACAATAACGCCCAAAGTCCAAAGCATTCTCCATTCTAGCCTCTTGTGTCGTCCAGAACGGCATTTGGAATATTATTTCAAATAGAATTTTGCAAATATATTTCTCCGCTGTAACTGTATGACTAGTTGATAAATGTAAATTGCATAACCAGCTGAACATGTGAAAATTAAGTGCCAAACTGTGTTGTGGAAGCTACATCTAGAATCGCACATCATTTTGTGATTCAGTCTCAGACAGTCTGACTGTCGTTAGGATACTAGGGATTAACAGGGGGATGTTGTGAGATCCCATCATCACATGTCTAGCATATGGGTCCTTGTGTGATTGATTTATCCAGTATGGGCTGCCTAAACCATGGGCAAGGCACTTCTTTTTGGCAGGAGGCTAGGCAAACTAATAGGTTCCATTGATCGTGTAAGCCATGCCACATCACCATGAGACATGATGTGTATAGTCTATATGAATGATACTAGTTTATGAATTATTATTACAAAATATCATGCAGGTCTTAGCGCTAGAACGTTCAGGAAAAAAACTTTTCTTTTGTCTAAATAAATATTGGGATCCAGTTCCAAAATTTATGAATTCACTAGAAGCCAAATTAATATCAGGAAAATCCTCACTCTCACTGGAGAACATATTCAAGGGTGAGAGGAAAAGCTGGTGTTATAAATCCCTTCCATGATTGTCTATTCTGATGAGGATAACAGACGCTTTCCAGGGGAGTTGAAGCCCAATTGACCCATGTCATCAATGTGGGGGACAAGTCATTGGTTTATCCATCGTGGGTTGTCAGTTGTCTAAACAATGAGCATCCAATTTAATACTTATTTTCTGCAGTAAACTAGCCAAACTAGTGGTGCTTATTGGTTGCACAAAGTGGGCTTCAGACATGATATGAATTGTCTAGATTATACTAGTTTATGGATTATGAAGAAACCATGGATATCTTAGTTACAAGATCATCCATAAAAAAATAAAATAGCTTCGACTAAATAAAGAAAATGATAATCTTTCCTGAAGAATACATGTATGGGTGAGAGTAAAAGATATATGTATTAACTCCCTCATATCACTGCCTGTCCCTGACATAAGATATCAGGGATCTCTGGGACTTGGGGGATAATTAACTCATTGCCGCACGTTACAAATGTGAGAATTGTTGGATTGATTTATCCAGAATAGGTTGTCCAGTTGAGTATTCCTTTTTGGCAGTAAGCGAGCCAAACGAGTGGGTGTCTACTGGAAGCTCAATCTGTGTTGCATGCTTGGGTTTGTGGGCATGAGACGTGGCATGGATGGTCTTAGTAACTAGACCATCTGGTGAATCTTTTGCTTTGGCTAAATAAATATAGGGATCCACTTTCAGAAATTCTTATGCATGCACAAAAAGACATATTTTTAATCAGGAAAATCATCTTCTTATAGGAAATTGTGTTCATGGGCGAGAGGCAGAAACGATGTTATCGAATCCCTCTCTTGACAGGTGTTAATATAGTTAAAATTCCATGTGGAAAAATTAAATCCATGATGTGAGAATAAAGACAAAAAGTGCTGATGATACATACTGATTATATACACAATACACCCACATGAATGGAAGAATCAATACTGTGCTTAAAGACTAGCACAGGAGAGAGAGAGAGATAATTTTTCCTCAACCACCCAAAACTTCTAAATTATTTATAGCCACCCTCTAAAAGAGAAAAATAGTTGAAATTAACAGTCATCTATTTATTCCAATTTCATTCTAGTGCTTAAAGTTTGAGCCTCTTTACCTGGTTCAGTGAGGAATCACTTTGATGCTCCAGCTCACGCATCACTTCCATTGACAGTCCAAACCATTCATCAATCCAAGCAAAACAATTCCGATGACTTTCGCGGAAAAGTGCTCTTTCACCCTGCAAAGAAACCATCCTCATATCTAAATTAAACCTTCACTACTTTATACCTTACAATGCAAAAGTACTTTCAAGCGTTGTCACCAAAGAAGGGGAAAATAGATAACAGAAATAGACCATAAGCAGAAATTCTTGATGACACATGAAAACTCCAGAGTAGAACAAAGATGACTATACTTAGATATTTGTCCTTTATAAGTGTAACATCAATGTTGGAACACTAAATCAAAAGCTTAAGCTATTAAATAGGGCTATATGTATATCATTTAAATATTGTCTTAGACGTGCCATCTCATGTATAGGTGGACCTAACACGGGGATAATTCATTGAACTAGGACCTTTGCGTGCTCTATACCATGTTAAACAATTTGATCTAAAGCTTAAGCTGGGCACACGTAAATCGTCTAAATATTGTCTTCAACGATTACATAAAGTACTTTTTCAATTTGTTCTGGGAATTAACTATTGTTGACAATTTGACTATTGATAGGACCAATGAATTTTTCAGATTTACAAAATCCAAAATCAGTGTGAACATGGATATACGAATAGGTCTCAGATTCTACTACAAATCATATTTCCTGATCACTTGAAGTCCATGAGATATACCGCAAGCAGAGCATTTTCAAGTTTGCTGCCAAAACCCCAGTATGGAGCATCTATCGTCACCAATTTGTATGCCGTCATAACTGGATTACACTGGTCCTGCATGCAGTGAGGAAGACCCAAGTCAATGAACCTCAAATAATTAACTTAAAAAGACCTGCCGCCAGTCATTCTGCAAGCATATGAAAAATCAGGTGTCCATGATGCATCAAGGCAGCCCACAAATGTCACGGATTTTATCATATGTCAGTGTATTACTCGATCATTTCAAATAGATTTTTTCATATTCTACAACTGTATTACGTACTTTCTGCCACATATCTACATGAAAAACTAGCCCTTCAGACAATGTGGTCTGTTGGAGTTGAATCTCAAATTAGATTTTTTTTCAAGTGAATCAGATCCTAAGTGGAATATAGACCAAAAATTCTATTTTACAGATTTTGACTTTGATCAAAAGTTTGAACAAGCAGCAGCTTAAGTGCAGGATGAGGAGAAATAACAGCTGTCAATTATACATAGGTTATAGAAATGTCACACCAGGACCATTCTTCACTATAGTTCTCTCCATCTAGAGAGAAATATATAGACATAAGGTACAAATTGAAGTTAATAAATATAAAGATATAACTTTCAAGGGAAATCTAGAAGCTTCAATGAACCAACGGACGACCTTAAGAAAATATAACAAAGGTTTTCATACTGCGTTAGTTCATAGATTTAGCGAAAGAAAAAGAAAGGACTAGGATATGCAGAAAAAAATGATTTTTTTTATATCTAATCCCTTCTCCATATAAAGTTCAATTCAGAGGTTTATTAATATATAAAATATTACAATGTAAAACGCAAATGAATGAAAAACTTCTAAAATTCTATTTAAGTTCCAGTTATCTTTTCATTTCTTTCTGTAAGTTCTAATTTATTCCCGAAGTTTAACATAGCTCTCATTTGGTAATACCTGTGAGATACCCTTGACTATAGAACTTCCTAGTTATAAAAATCCATCTTCTTTATGAGCTCATTTAAACACTACCGAATTTTACTTTTGAAAAACAGTGCTAAATGGATAATAACATTATATTTCCAATGGTTCCTTCACCATTTCAAAACAAAGTTATATCTACTCCATTTAACCCTGAGGGGTAGCTCAATTGGTCAGATCTTGGATTTGCTCCCCAATAGTCACCAGTTCGAGTTCCTTCAGGGCCACTGAAGTGAGTACCCGGCTGTAAACTTCAGGGCCCCGTGGAATTAGTCGAGGTGCGCGCAAGTTGGCCCGGACATCCACGGTTATCAAAAAAAAAAAAAAGTTATATCTACTCCATTCACTATGCAAGGATCACTTCTGAACTTTTTTTTAGAGATTCTTAATGACTAAGTGTTAAGACAAAATAAAATGATGTATTGTTCTCATGTCTGAAAGTTTCACCTAATGAAAATCTTTAAAAGCCTAATTGCCCCTGTTGTAAGGGAAGTTATATATATGAAGTTATGAGTATAAAAAGTTAAGCATTCCAACGCCCCCTCCTTCTGGTACTTCACAGAACATATTTGGATCAACAAGCCTCAGTTCATTTAATATTGAGGAGATGCGAATTGTTTGCTAGATCAAGTACTAACGCAAATTTTGGCTTCACAACTTCTAATTAACATAGTTAAGAGTGCCTTCAAAGTTCATTTTTCTAGATAATTAGTTACTTCAAGTTGGTGAACACATATTTTCTTCTCAGATAAACAAATGAACAAGTCTACTGAGGGTTTTGTCCAATTAAACTAAATCATATAAATAAGTGATTCAAGTGTTAATACGATGAACAACACGACAAGAATTAACTTCAGATTTAACTGTTGAAATACAAACATTGAAAAACCATGTTTCTTTTATTCTTGAAAATAATGCAAATGAAAAATAGAAAAATTAACTTCAGTATCGCTGCATATTCATGCCTCATCTTGGCATCACTTAAACTACTTATTTTACTAATGACGAAAAATTAAGGAGACTAAAGAAATTTTTATTACAGTACATTTAAATGATTAAAACATAAAAACTTTAGAAATTACAAAGACAGTTAGCTAATTAAAAAGGAAAAAATCTTTAGTGTTGCATCAGATCTTGAAACAGCATATGCAAGTTATGAATAAAGGCTTGGGGTATACATATGAAACAGATAATGATTCATCTAAAACCATGAACTTGCCTCAATTTCACAATAGTGCAGTGCCTATTTCAAACTAGATGCTTAAAGCATATTTTGCATCATTGTTCTTCTCCCTCAATGTCAAATAACTAAAAGTTTTACCTGAATGAAAAGTTGAAGGTTTCACCTGAATAAAAAAGTTGTCTTGTGGTTCAGAATATTGACATGTATTTATGTTTTGCTATTTCAAAAGCATGATATGCAGATTCTCACCCAATATTGCTATTTTTACTCATTTTTCTCCTAAACTCAAATCAAAATAACTTCCTTCAGTTTTAAAGACTGAAGAAAGAAAAAAACACAGCAGGGCTTAAGGTGGTTTTATGCCGATAGCCCATCATATTACACTTCAGTCCATCAACATAGGAAGGTGGTCTCTGAAACTGATTAAGGCCATTTCGGGCACATTTGAATCTAAAAATAATTTTCTTCTGGTAAGCTGTTTTCTGAAATAATCTGTGAAGAGGATATCATCAAAATTGATTATTTTTTCTCATTACTTCCATTTCACATGTTAGAAGAGGGAGGGTTAGATCAAAACTAGATTAGTCTATTGTAGTTGCTTTAGATCTTCCAATTGATCTAGAAATGGATACGTATCCAAATCCAAATTAATTTGGAACGAGGCTTAGTTTGTTGTTGATATCTCATTTTTCTTATTTTTCTGAATATATTAACATAACTTCCACCTTTTATTAACAAATGCAAGTGAGAAAGCATATTTAGTTTTACAAATCAATAATAGAGAGAGCATGTAAGTTTAATGAAGGAGTTTTTAAGGCTTGGCCAACAACTAACAGAAATCATGTCCACTTCCAACCCATAACGGAATGGAGCAAATTTATAGTGAACCACCAACGGAAAAGGTAATTTCATTCTAATTTCAATCATTTCCTGATTCTGGAACACGCAGCACAATCTCTTTCGGAAGTAAACTTAGAAATGTAACAAGAGAATTCCTATGAGTCTGGCATAGCATGTTTACTTAATACGAAGACAATATCTTACATTACAGATCTATTCTGATGTTTATGGTAACTAGAGTTCATTTTTATAAATTACAAGGAGATACCAACCTGCCATCCCTCTAAAAGTGGACCACGGCCAGTCATCTCTGACTGGAATTGAGAAAAATCAGTACCACTCCTCCCAACTATATAACTCCAGTAGTCATTTGCATCTGAAGCTATATCTATCATTTCCACCTGTCTGACCGACAGTTCTTCTTTGTTTAGGCCATGCACCTAGATTGTTGATTGTTCAGTTAATAATCTCAAGAAAAAATTAGAAAGCGAAGAGGAGTCATTACATGAGTCCTTTATGCTAAGAATAATCTAGGATTCCATATTAAACTAAATTCATGTCAAAACTCACATTTTCAGAGTGTCCATTGTCAGCTTTATGAATAGTTTCAATTGTTAAAATAAACCTTGTGAAATATGGGCACTGAAAAACACAAAACATAGAGAGTTTCAATCAAAATTTTATAGAGTCAAAAAGCTTATTAAGAAAAATTGGTGAAAGTTTGCGATAGATTACCTTAATAACTGCTTGAAGTGGAGTCAGACATCCAGCAGAAATTTAGATATGGCCATAAAGTCAGGATGGAAGCAACTCAATTAAAAAAATCAATTTTCGGTTAATAATGTGAATGTGATAAACAAAGTGTTGACAAAAACAAACCTGATTTACATCTTGGGTACGCATTCCAGGCCTCCTCTTGCATCACAAGAGCATCAGTTGGTGCAAATTTAGTCAACCAAGTAGGGGCTTTGCTGGAAAGAGCATGGTGAATGAATCATTGAATGATGAACTCAAACTTTCAGAAAATTCTCAGAAGAAGTTTCGGGTCCAATTAATCAAAACCAGTCTGGAAATAGACTCTGGAGAGTGGTGTAGTAGTAGTCTAACTATATATATAGATTACTGAAAAAGGATGAAGAGGAAAATGTGCCAGAAAAATGAATATCATCAAAATAATGAAGTCAAAAACTTGTTATTGAAGTTAGAAAAAAACCGAAGGGACATAAATTTGGTGAGCATACTAAACTAGCAACTTGAATGTCATAAACATAAAAAAAATAGGTGGTCTCGTTTTCTTCTTTGCGAAATGGAAATGGACCTATAATTTTCTCAAGTTCGCAATTGATGTTATGAAAATAAGTGATTTGTGTATTATAAACAACTAACTAAAATATATAAATAGACTAAAATTAACAAAAATAATAAAAGATAAAGTTAGAAAGGGCTGGCTTCAAAGAGTTGCGATAAGCTATCCTAAAGTCGCGTGGCCTTCCTTTCATGAAGGTATTGCGCACACTACACGGTTCCAAGAAATAATCATTATAGCCTCAACCGATTCTCGTTCTATGGTACGAATACAAGGAGATAAAGAACAAACCTTTATCGAGTTGCCAAAACACTAGAAAATACAGGATAAATATATATAGAGAATGCTTTCAAGTTGTGTCCCAAAGAACAAAATGAACATCCTTTCAGAGTGGAAAAATTCAACCCCCATATTGATGTCATTCAAAATGATTTTAATTTTGAAATTAAAAAAGGGTTGAGTTAAAAAGGGGAAAAAAATAATAAATTGAATGTTTAAAACTTTTAACCAATAACTGTTACAAAACGATGCATATATTTTCCCCATTGGCTTACTTCAAAACGCACTTCTATCCATCTGATCATTGCACATGAAAGATTGCAAATTATATTCAAGTTCACATAACAGACTTTTCTCCAATTTACCTTTGTAACCGGTATATTTTTGATGTGTATTGCCCCTTTCCAAACTCATCGTCTTCGAAAGGTCTGTTCTCCAAAACCTCCACTCCTTCACTCCCCGTGGTGTTCTGCTGTTGCATTTTCATAACCATATACGTCTGAGCTACTTGATACTGCCATTCACAACAGAAATCACTTAAAAATTCTGAACAAAAATAGGTAAGTGAACCACAAAATCATCTATATTTTTACCTCTTCCAATGACAAAGGCATAACAACTCGACTTTACACAGACACCAATTGCAAAAGTATACTGGTGAAGGAAAACAATACGTACCCAGAGAAAATCCCAACAAAAAATAAAACTGTGATGTTTGGAGATACTTTACAGTCCTTCTCAGTTGTTATTATCAGTATCCAAAAATCATAATAGTCGTGTTAAACCAAAAAAATAAAAATCAAGGTCCTGAATTGGAGTCAATAAAACATACATAAATGATACAAAAATTTACAAAAAAACTATTAAGAGAAAGAAAACCTTCAGTGATATTATATTTGCTGAATTATTATAGTAATACATACTGGGCATGATCATAAAAATGACATGACATGCGCCAATTGGCGTTTTAACAAAGATAAGGATACAATTCGCCAATCTGAACCATTATTTCTCGTATTGATTATGGGACCGAGTAATATGAGCAGGAATTCCAACAAATTTTGCAAAAGCAGAAACCAGATAGATATTTGCCTTTTGAGGAGAACTAATAAGAAAAAAAGCGAGGAGTTTTTCAAAATTGCTGATTATAGTTTGCTTCTTGACAAATTCAGCGAAGCCCGGCGCATATATTTTATATTGATTTAGAGAGGAGAAGGTGACACAGGTGAAAGGAGAAAAATGAAGAACGTGTCTTTTGCGTTTGTTGCGTGGTTCCTTGGGAAGTCCAAAATGGAAGGTTTTGTATTGACCTTTGACGTCAAACAAAATATGGCCATACGCGGACGGCACCTCTTATTTTTCAATCCACTCGGTTTTATTTTCTCCTTTTGTGGGGGTAATTTAGCACAATTAATCCCCAACTTTTTTGAGACCCTGATCCCAATGTTTCTAAAATCCATGCACGATATGCACATATTTTACCAAATAATTATAGTATTTATGATATAGAATAATAGTTCGTGTTGAAATTTTGAAGAGTAATAAAATTCAAGTAATTGTAGTGTTTATAATTTTCAGAAATATATATTTATTTATTTTTTAAAATTTGAAGAATATGCATTACTTTATTTATTTATTAGTTTATAATATTAAAAACTAGAAAATGCATAATTACGTATATCTTCTATACTATAAAAGTGGCTATGAAACGGTGATTAACGGCAATTCTTGTTCTACTGTTAAGTTTAACCATTCTGTGAGCCATCCTTTATGCCGATTTTTCTTCTGCCTCCTGGACTTCCATTATATGTTCTCTCCAAAATGGGCGCTGTATAATTGTCTCTATAGGTTCC
>CAIGRS010173485.1:0-10237 GCA_903798395.1 Fraxinus floribunda | reverse complement strand
TGACCAGTAAAATGATCTGTGATCAACAAATTTCTTAGCTTGTGATCAATTAAAAATCTGTGACCTATAAAATTTTTCATTTGTAACTTCAAAATAATCTGTGACCGAATAATTCGATAAGCTGTGACCGAAATTAAAATTTTAACTACGTAATAAAATATCTGTAACCTTGGAATTAGAGCAACAGTCACCGAAAAATAGTCGCCGGAAAATAGTCGTTGGAATTAAATTTGGTCGGAGAACGGTCGTCGGAGTGGTTGTCGGTCGTCGGAGTAGTCGCCGGAGAAGTGGAGGTGGGGGTGGAGGCGGGGTGGGGTGGTCAATTATATTATATTTCAAATAAAAATCTAAGTTTTGTAAAGTTAAAATTTTGGGCCTGATTTTTTATTTCATNGGGTGGGGTGGTCAATTATATTATATTACAAATAAATATTTAATTTAATAAATTAATTGTAAAATATAATTAATTTTTTCAAATAAAAATCTAAGTTTTGTAAAGTTAAAATTTTGGGCCTGATTTTTTATTTCATGAAAGATAAAGCTTGATCCATGAATTTTTCCCCACAATTAATTACATATGTCGGCCCACATGGAAAATTAAATAATTTTCCCAACACCTACTTTTGGAGCTCTTGCAGGGGCTGGAATTTATACTCTCATTAAGCTTAACAGGGAAGAGGAAGAGAGCCCACGCCAGGTGAGGAGTTTTCATCGCTAGACAACCTTGCCAAGGACATCTGAACTATGAAATTTGTGTGAATAAAGGAGAAGGACGAAGACAGTGTTTCTTTGATTATATGCCGGAAAATGTTTGAATAAATTATGCTTGGAGATGTACTCAATTTGTATTGTTGTATCCAAGCGTTTGATTGATGCAGACATTTGTATCATTTTTCTGTACTTTAATGTGTTTGGAGTTTGACATGGAAACAGTTTCGCGATTGTGTGTTGCGTATAATAATGATATGTATGAATTGGTAAGTAGTTGTCCTCTTTGAAATCTGGCATTTATACATGAACTAAACTAGCATGAAGTCACCCCAACTCAAGCCTCAAACTAATCATCGTTTGAGTTCCCCATCAATTCATTCTCAGCTCGAGCACAGAACATTGAAGCCCCCACATGTCAATTCCCAGTAACAAAACATTGAATACATGGCCAAGCTCAACTGTGCAGTTGGGACAGAGCATGGAATGATCCTTCAACCTTAATCCTCATAACTATTTGAAAGAAACAATCGCTATACACACTGCCAATGCCAAAACAAATTGCAAGTGAAAGACGATCACCTTCCATCCTCCCTAGCAACAGATTGTCAAAAAAATTCATTATGCTAGCCTATATACTGTACTAAGAAAATTACATTTTTTTGTCCTGCCAAACTTCACGCCCATTCATTAGATAAAGAAACACAAAATGAGAGAGAGAGAGAGAGAGAGAGATGGTAAACATGAGTATGAGGAACCTGTGCCATTAATAATGGAGATATTGCCTCCATTTGCAATGTAATCTGTCGCTACATTTCCTTCTCTAAATATGTGTAATATCTTGTATAGTAACTCAAAAAACCTTTCCTTCTCTAAACCACATGATTAAAAGAAGGTTCATTTTTGCAGCTGTAATATAGAACAAATATTGCGAATAAGGGAGATCTCTGAGATCACGAATAGCACATCCAATGCACCATTATGAACTTACAACTAATTAGCAATATTGCTTGTGAAATTACAGGCAACCTGTAACAACAGTTAAACTCAGTAAAGATCTTTTAATTGTGTAGTGATCTCTCAAGTTATGATTAACAAGTTACCTATCAAATGTCGCAAAAACTTTGGCAAGTTTTCCACTGGAGCGCAGTTCAGCCAACCAAGTAGCCGTATCTTTCGCATCTTTTTCTAGTTTACCTAACATTCAGAAATTTGAGCTTAGTCCAACCATTTTATATGGCAACAGAATATTTTTAGCAAAAGCACAAAATTTATCAATGCAAATGGCTGTACAAAATGCTGAGATTTTAAAATATCAACGAATGAATAGGTTCTGAGATTCATAACCTCTTTTTCGGCAAAATAGGTTGTAAGGGTTATAGGCATAGTTATTAGATTTGACGTGCGCATTGATCCAACCGAGGTACTGAGTTATCGGGTTACTAGTTGAACCAATAGGTTAGTGGTTGGACCGTTAATTCGTTGTTTAAAAATTATTTAATCTTTTAAGTATACTTTTTTCTCTTTGACACGAAATTACAGTTTTTAGGATTTTTGTCACTAATTATTTTTTTATCTTTAAATTATTGATTTTTCAAATTCATTTATTAATGATAATGATTACATTTTGATTTTATAATAAAAAATATATATAATTCCCATTTTTGTTGGGAAAAAAAATCACATATAAGAATTAGTTATGCTTTATTTCAAAATTAAGAAACAAGATTTAAAATTTCAAAAATTAGATATTATTAAATTTCATTTACGAAATAATTAATTACAAAAAGATTAATTAAATATATTAAGGTCACAAATATATGCAACTTGATTACAATTATTGAATTAATTATAGATCATAAATTATTTCTTCGTTACAAATAAAAAAATTTACAGGTCACAAATTATTAATCAATCACAAATCACAAATTTTATAAGTCATGATTTCAAATTTTTAGATCACATATTATTTATTGATCACAAGTTATTGGTCACATATTATTTATTACTCATAAAATATTCAATTTATTAGTCACAAACACCCTACACCATGCCACTACCATAAACACCACATCATCACCACAACCATCATCGCCACAACACCACCTTCACCGCCACTGCAAGTACCACCAACATTTTTTAGAATCCACTATCTCATACAACACTACCACACCACAGCCATCACCCCACCACAAAACCCCCAAACCCGTAACAATCACTAACAAAAAAAAGCACCAAAACTATGGTAAAAGAGTAGATCGGAGAGGCACCACAAAAATATTAGTTGTACAGCGTCCCAGCCGTGCGCAGCTGAATAGTTTATGAGTGTCACACGCAGCAGTACAATGCCGTAGTAGAGATGTGCCACTTCGAGCCGCGTGCAGCAACTACCAAAGGCTGCTTCGCACGACGGTGGCACGATGTGTTGTCATTGTGTCACGATCGGGACTCCACCTGCGACTTCACAACCACCGTAACTCCGAAATAGGATAATTTCAGCTGGGTTAACTGGATATGAAACCAATCAAAATAGAAAATAGAATAGGGAATGGGAATAACATAACAAGTGAAGAAGAAGGAGATGAGACAGATGTTGATTCAATCAACAATTTCACTGAAATTTGGCAAAAAATAATACAGACTTACCCCCTGCATGTAGGCTGCGATATATCCTTTCATACAATTAAAAGTTGCATTTCCCAACTGAAAGTCAAAAAAGCGTAAAACAAACCTATTACAATTTATTTAGGTAAAACGGTATCACTTTGATTTAAATCCAAATAGTGTTGTTGCAGTTCAAAATTCTGTTAATTGTCGTTGGATGTTTTCTTCCTTTCAGTTCTGCTTCTTCTTAGTCCCTAATTACTCTTCGCCAGATAGCCCTCACTTTCAAATTGATCTTGTCCCCAAGATCTACATAGAGGAAATTTCGATTTAATCCATTCAGTATCCTCCCACGTTGAACTATCTGTAGGTAAATCTGACCATTTAATAAGCCATTGTGTTGATGTGCGATTCCGTCCACTTACCGCCCTGGTTTGTAATATGGCTTGAGGCAGGTGCGTTGACTGATGTGGGTGTCTTCTGGTAATTACAATACTAGCATTGCTCTATCACCCAATTTTTTCTTCAACAATGAGACATGGAAGACTGGGTGGGTTCTGGAAGTGGCGGGAAGAGATAACTAATAAGCCACTGTACCTATTTTCTTAATAATCTGATAGGGACCTAAATACCTTGCCCCCATTTTTTAATTCTGCCTATGCTCCACGGAATGTTACTTTTAGGGATGGAGTTTGAGGAAGGCCCAATCACTTTCATCAAAAGACCTTTCAGACCTCTTCTTATCCGCATATAATTTCATTATGGCACTTGCACGTGAAAGATTTTCCTTCAGCTGTTGATTTAATCTATATCTTTGTTGAAGCCACTCTTCCATAGCTGCAACATTTGATTGTTGGTATGGTCCCAAGGACAATTGAGGTGGCTTGGTTCCATAAAGGGCTTCAAATGGAGTCATTCTTATGGAGGAATGGTAGGAAGTATTATACCACCACTCTGCCAATGAAAGCCATTTTCCCCACTATTTAGGATGTTAATATGTCATGCACCTTAAGTACATCTCTAAGCACTGGTTGAGTATTTCAGTTTGCCCATCTGATTGAGGGTGATAAGCAGAGCTCAAATGGAGTTGGGTGCCCATGAGTTGAAATAGTTCCTGCCAAAATTTGCTTGTAAAGACTTTATCCCTGTCAAATACAATGCTTTGTAGTAGTCCATGGAGTTTAAACACAATGTCAATGAAGCTTCTTGCAACTGTAATGGCTGTGAAAGGATGGGAGATGGCAATGAAGTGTCCATATTTTGTAAATCTATCCACTACCACCATAATAGTATCTTTACCCCCTGAATTAGTTAATCCTTCTATGAAGTCCTTAGGCATGTAAAGGCACTGGTAAAGGCTGAAGTAATCCAGGGTAGGGCATGTGTTCCCCCTTACATTTCTGACATACCTCATACTGCATCACCTCCCTCTTTATATCTCGATTCATCCCTGGCTAGTAGAAGTACTGCTTGGCCCTATAAATGCTGTTTTGAATTCCTAAATGGTCCCCTTCCTGAGATCCATGAACATTTTGGATCAACTTTGATCTAATTTTCCCTCCTGCTCTAATATATAACCTGCCCTTGTACTTCAAAACTCCATTGCTGTACTGGAAGTTAGGATTAGAATTAGGATCTAACAACAGGGATTGAACCTTGGCCTCAGTAAAAACATCTCTTGTGTAACTATCAGTGATTTTTTGTATCCAAGTAATAATCACCACTGTCATGCCCAAGCAGACTTGTTCCCCCTTCATGCCTCCTGGACAAGGCATCCGCCACTAGGTTATCAGCTCCTCTCGTGTACATCATTTCATAGCTGAGCCCTAATAACTTAGTAAGCCATTTCTGTTGAAGTGGTATGGTGATCCTTTGCTCATGCAGATATTTGAGAGACTGATGATCAGTCTTGATGATGAAATGGTTGCCTTCCAAATAATGCCTCCACTTGCCCGCAACTGTAACCAATGCCAATGGCTCCTTTTCATAGATGGACATGCCCAAATTCCTAACTCATATGGCTTTGCTCAGGTAAGCTAGGGGTCTTCTATCCTGCATCAATACAGCCCCAATTTCCCCTTGGCAAGCATTAGTTTCAATGATAAATGGTTTATGAAAATCAGGTAGAGCAAGGACAAGGGTTGAACTTATGGCCTGCTTCAATTGATCAAAGGCTGAATCTACCTCCATGTTCCACTGGAAGTTGTCCTTTTTAAGCAAATCCATTAGTAGTTTAGCTATCACCCCATAATTCCTAACAAATTTTCGGTACTATCCAGTCAACCCTAAGAAGCCTCTCAATTGTTTGATGGTCTTAGGTCTAGGCTATAGCTGCATGGCTTCCACCTTACTAGGATCAGCTGAAACTCCCTCCTGGCTGATGATGTGACCCAAGTACTCAATATGTGATTGTCCAAGACTGCATTTGGATCTCTTAGCATACATTTGATGTCTCAGTAATATCTCTATTACTGATTCCAAGTGTTGGCCATGATAATCCATGTCAGTGCTATACACTAAGATATCATCAAAAAACACTAGCACATACCTCCTCAACTGGTCCTTGAACACCTCATTCGTAAGGCTTTGAAAAGTAGCAGGTGCATTGGTGAGGCCAAAGGGCATTACTTTAAACTCATATAGCCCTTGATAAGTTTTAAATGCTGTCTTTTGCACATCTTCCTTAGTAGCTCTAATTTGGTGGTAACCTGCCCTGAGGTCAATCTTTGAAAATAATTTTGCCCCATGAAGTTCATCCAAGAGTTCATCAATGAGTGGCATTGGAAACTTATCTTTTATGGTTATGTTATTCAGTTGTCGGTAGTCTACACAAAACCTCTAGGAGCCATCTTTTTTCTTGACTAGGAGGATTGGGGATACAAAGGAACTGTTACTGGCCTGAATGATACCAGTCTGCAGCATCTCCTTGATCAATTTCTCTATCTCTATTTTCTGGATAAAGGGACACCTATAGGGCCTCATTTTGAATGGTTGGGATCCCTCTTTTAACGGGATATGATGATCATGAAACCTAGGAAGGGTAGTCCATTTGGTTCTTCAAACACTTTTGGAAATTTATGGATCACTTCAAGGATTCTGCTAGGTACCTCTCCCTCATTCTCCTAACTGGTATAGTACAACTGTCCCACTACCCCAAAATTACTCCTATAGAACATCTTCTCCATTTCGTGTACATCTATAATTTTCACTGGATATATAGGTGCTTCACTCGTCAATTCTATTTCATCCTTGTGGTTTTTGAATTTGATATACCCTTGTGCAAAATCAAAAACAATAGGGGCAAATTGGCTCAACCAATTCACTCATAACACCAAATCACTGCCTCCAAGCTTAAGGGTTTTTAAGTTGAACTGAAATCCCCACACCTGGAATCTCCATACCAATGGTTAACAAAGAGCCTTTCTCTCTAACTTATCTCCATTAGCCACCCTGACTATCATAGTATTGGTTTCATCTATGGCATAGTTCAATTCTTTAATCAATTTCTCATCCACAAAGATATGGGTACTCCTACTATCAATAAGTATAGACACCGTTGTCCCTTTGATTACTCCAAGCACTCTAATGGTTTTTGGCTTCAAACTTCCAGCTAAGGCACTAATGGAAATTTCCATGACTTGTTCACCCTTTTGTTCCTCCTCAGATTCAGAAGTTTTTTCCTCTTGATGTCCAGCCTCTTCCTCTTCATCCACCAGTATGAAATTGATGGACCTGCTCTTACAAATATGGCCTACAGTATACTTCTCATCACATTTATAACAAAGTCCCAAGTTTCTTTTTGTTTGGAAATTTGTAGGTGTGATGGTTTTGAAGTTATTGGGTCATTTATTGGATTTGGAAGTAGGTTCAACTGGTTTAATTTCATGAGGTGGTATGGTGCGGTGTGAATTCCATCTGTTGGAATTAGGTATGAAGGTCTTAGGTTTTTGGAATTTGTTGATGGCCAGTATTGTGGATTCCTACAGGCTTGCAATTTCAAAGGCTTTAACTAGTGTATCAGGTTTCATCATCTTAACCATAGACCTTATCTCCCCCTTCAAACCACTTGTTGATATATAATATGTTTCAGGGACATGAGGCAAAAATAACATCACTTGAGCTTTCAATTCCTCAAATCTTTCCTGGTACTCAACTATAGATCCCACTTGCCTTATCTTGCTAAACGATTCAATCACCTCCTCTCCAGTGTTGTCTGCAAACCTTCTACATAACTCTTCAGAAAAGAATTTCCAATCAGCATTTGGATGACTTGCAATGAAGCCATCAAACCAGATGATGCCTTTCCTTTCAGGTACATCTCCGCAATGCCCATTCTAAGGGCATCATCAACTCTTTCTAGCCTTCCTTAGCCACTCCTTAGGTCCTTCTCCCCCAAAGTGAGGGAAGTCAATTTTAGGGAGTTTAGTATCTCCCCTGGCATCACCCTTAGCCCGGTTACCTATCTCTTGGACACTAGAAACTTGCAATGTCAGCCCACTACCAGCTCTTTGGTTAGACACAGGGCTCTCCACTTCCTTGTTCTTTTGGTCTGCTTTAAGGTCAACTGTTAGTTGTGCCATCATAGCCACCATTTTCTCATATTTCTTATTCATATCTAGGACGCTATCCTTAATTTTCTCTTACCGACGACCAAACTCTTGGAGGGTTTGATTTATGGCTTCCAATTTTCCCTCTAATCTACCGGTCACAACATTAAATGTTGTACCTAAATCTGCCATCTCTAAGTCCAGCTTCTTCAAATATTCATCCGTCACCTTAGCCCTAGTATCCATAATTTCAACAACCCAGTCTAATACGCCTGACTCTGATACCAATTTGTCACGATCGAAACTCCATCTGCGATTTCACAACCACCGTAACTCCGAAATAGGATAATTTCAGCTGGGTTAGCTGGATATGAAACCAATCAAAATAGAAAATAGAATGGGGGATGGGAATAACGTAAAAAGTGAAGAAGAAGAAGAAGAAGAAGAAGAAGAAGAAGAAGAAGAAGGAGATGAGAAAGCTGTTGATTCAATCAGCAATATTAAAAGAAGAATATTTATCTGATTTTTGAAAATATATATATATATATTTGATTTTTGAATTGTGCATCTTAAAATTTTGAGTAGGTGTGATTTCCACTTTTTGTTATATACAAACCATTTATCAGTTATCGACCAAAAATTTATGTATTAAATATTCAATTCATTTTAATTAAATATTATCTTTTCATACATAATAAGTCTATAAATAATTACATAATTATATGGCATTACAAATGAAGGCTCGGGTTGGTGGGCTTTTAGCTCGATTGGTCGAGTTGAGCCAAGTTTAATAACACTAGTTATAGGCAATAGCCTCTTTGGGTAAATTAAAAGATTTTGTTCAAAAAAAAAAAAAATGTGAGAATTGTTGATGGGAAATGAAGATGAGAATAAAGTTAGGATTTTCATAAGTTTTAAAGCAAACTTTGATTATGTTGGTTTTTATTAGATTATATTACTTCTAATATTTTGACTTCTTAGAACTGCTTAATGATTGAACATTGATTATTTCTTCCCCTAAATTCTTTCCCATTTCTTCTCTTTCCCTTCCATATTTTTTTTATTACGTTCTATGTTAATGGCCCTCTGTTCTGGTGATTTAGGTAGTGTAGATTTTATTTTTCAACATTTTTGTACCCTTGTGAGATATAAGTTGTTAAATTCAGGAGGGCTATGAATTGATTGGATTGAACTATGTAACATTAAAGGAGGCAAACCAAACACATAATAGTACATCCCTCCTTGCTAGCAGTGCAACAGATGGTGTGTGGAAGAATGGAGTAGAGATTCAAAGCTGCAAGTAACGATCCTCTCCCAGTACTTTGTGAATGCAAATAAGCCTCAACTTTAAAAGGTTGAAGTAGATCTCATACCTGAACCTGGACATATTAACTAGAATCAAATCTCCCGAACCAAAACTAGAACCAAATGTTCCTGTTCAGTTCCCAAAAATAAATAAATTAGGAATTGGAACCGATAAGTGGTTGGGTTCTGTTTGGATTTTGGTTCCTAAACCAAAATTGTGGGCACCTGAATGAAATCAATTTTTATATAATTTCTTATTTACAATTTATAGGCTAGATGAAAAAATATAAAATTTAAAAATCCTAATTCGGGTAGTAATTATTCCAAAAATCTAGATTTTAACCCTAAGAAATCAAGATTGACTCTTATGTATATTTTTTTTACATCTCGTGTCATATTAGATTGTTAAATTTTCAAAGATTATTACATGTTAATCTTTATAATTTGGACTTTTTATGAATCAAAAAGTTCAAGTTAGGAATTGTGATATAAATTGATAAATCAAAGCGTTCGTTCTTTATAATTTGAGCTTTTTACTTTCTAGAATTATTTACAAATTTAAGTGATTTTTCAATTTTCATAATCCATTGTAATTTAACTTGATATATTCATTGCTTGGGTTGTGGTGTACTTTTTTTTATCATCTTGAGTTTGTAGTTTTGTTATTAAATATAATATTTCATTTTTTATTCAAATAAAACGAGTTTAACGTGTGGATCGTAATTCTTTGACATGATATAGTTATGTATTTAATTAGTATTTTTTTTATGTTAGCTCATTTTAAGAGTGAAAAATTTAAGCATTGTTTATAATTAAATTATATGCTCTACTATGTCTTGCTTATAGATTGAGTAAGATTTATTAAGAAAAAATATTTTTTTTTCACAAATTATAATTTAATTTTCGATGTTTTAGTTCTCATATTTTTGTGATTTTTAGTATCCACAACTTTGTTTCTTGAAGATTTCTTAGTTAAATTTTCTCACTTACACAAATATTTTTGAGTGGTAGCATATTAAGTGTATGTACTGAAATGGTATATATCACTCATTCTCTTAAAAGAGAGAATCCAA
>CAIGRS010173432.1:0-14941 GCA_903798395.1 Fraxinus floribunda | reverse complement strand
CCGTTAAAATGGTATACATGGTCCATGGCCTCCCTAAGTGATCCAAGCATGTCGGAGCAAAGGCTTGAGCTCACCAAATCCATCACGTTTATTTACATAATAGATGACATTTTTGATCTTTATGGGACACCAGAAGAACTTACTGCCTTTACCCGAGCTGTACACATGTATAAAACATGCTGAGCTATCCTCATCTTCTTTGCCTGTGTTATTTTCTTTTCTAGTTTTAGTAGGGAGAACAAGAGTGGACATGCAATATGTTTAACTAATGATTTTACGTTGAATATCTTTTGATGATTAGAATATTTAAATTGTGTACAGGTGGGACTATGAGGCCCTTCACTTGTTACCAAAATCCTGGAAGAAGTGCTACAAGGTCCTTCTTGACACGACAAATGATATAGGCTACAAGATTTACAAAAAACATGGATATAATCCCATCGATTCCCTAAAATCAACGGTAAGATGGATAGTCTTTTCCATCCGTACCAATACATGGCTCCTATTTCGTATTAGATAAAAATAAGATTTTTAATACATATTGATAAAAACTGATAAAACGTGTTGTCAAAAAGTCGATAAAAAACATATGTAAAAAAAATGTATGGTTAAAATTAATTCTTGAGTTTGACTGAGATTAAAATCTAACATTTTTAGTTAAACCAAATGAGAGTTTAATATATCTCTACATGACGTATGTAGATAACATTAATGGCATATCCTTCATTTATTGTAGTGGGCAAGTCTGTGTGATGCATTCCTAGTAGAAGCTACACGGTACATACCAACCTCCAATGAGTACCTAGAAAATGGGAAGGTGAGTTCAGGAGTACATGTGGCGCTCGTTCACCTCTTCTTTCTTTTGGGAATCAATAAAAGAATAGGAGGGGCCATTCAAGTGGATGATATATCAGAACTCATAACCTCTGTGGCCGCTATTCTCCGTCTCTGGGATGATTTTGGAAGTGCCAAGGTAATATACTTTTATATTGTAACTCCATAATACTCTTCCCCTCTGACAATTTAACCTTTTAGGCAAGACCAACATCTAGAATTTTAAACATTATGATTGATACTTCAATGTTAGTTAATTTCAAATTCATTGTTAATTTGTTTTATATATATCAACCTAATGACAAGATGAGCAACAAGATGGAAATGATGGTTCGTATATAGAGTGCTACGTGAAAGAGAATCCAGGATCAACCATCGAGATTGCGCGAGAGCGTGTTGTTGATATTATATCAAGTGAATGGAAGCGTCTTAACAAGGAGTGTTTGCATTTAAATCAAAACTCAGCAAGTTCATCCTTCACAAAAGCTTCTCTTAATCTTGCAAGAATGGTTCCTCTAATGTACAGTTACGATAACGACCAACAACTTCCTGTCCTTGAAGAGTTCATCAACTCCACACTCTTTGATGATACTTTCTTGGTGCACAGTCCTTAAAGAATAGTGCAAATGATGAATAATGCCACAATTTGTGGGTCCGAGTGTCTCACCTATTGTCTCTATTAAGAAATTATTATCTGTGGAGAATCCACGGTACAAATAATAGCACAGGATAGAATTAATGACTCAATGCAGTGACATCATTATATTTGTTATACTATATATTGTTTGAAATAAAAAATAGAAAAAGATATTACACTCTTTGTCTGGTCAATAATATTTGTTACACCACATATTGTTTGAAATTAAAAATGGAAAAAGAATAAAAATCAGTATTCCATCAGTTAATGCTAATTACTGAAACGTTTAAAGCTAACCACCGTTAATTTATATAGAAGAATTTTTACAATGGCCACCAATCAATTGTTTTTGTTGACAAATGTTGAAATTTATATATAATTGAAGTTACCGTATTTGAGATGAACTTACCGTATTTAGATGAAGTTACCGGATTGATATGAAGTCACCGTATTTAGATGAAGTTACCGGATTGAGATGAAGTCACCGTATATTCTCGTACTTACCGGATTGAATTGCTCATCGGTTTGAGCACTTATAAAACTGATTTCAGAGGTTTGGAACCACAAAATTGTTGTAACTGTTTTGATTTCTCTTCACGTGTAATTATTCTTTTTTTAGCTTGCTTCCCACTCCAAGAAGTCCATATATATATTGTACATTGCTAATTGAAAAATAATTAGTTCATCATTTTCATTCTTCATTCAAATTATCCTCAATTTTAACTTGATATCAGAGCCACAATGGCTAACACCGAATCAAATGTTAATACCCAATCAGCTCAACCCACTGCAAGTACTCTGATGCCTTCAATGGTAGGAGGTAATCAACAGGTATCACTTGGGATTAATCTCTCTTAAGTTGCTCCGGTGAAGTTGGACAGAAACAACTTCCTTCTCTGGAAAAACATGGTTATGCCAATCATTAGAGGACACAACCTTGAAGGTTTCATTACCGGAGCAAATTTCCAGCTGAGTTTCTAGCTACTCAAACCACTGTTTTCGTTGGCACTACTGTGGAAATGATTCCTAACACAGACTATATAAAGTGGATGTCTATTGACCAGCTACTGATGGGCTGGTTATACTCCTCAATGAAGCCAGAAATTACCATGAGAGTAATGGGGCCATCAAGCTTCTATGAGCTCTGAAATGCAGTCCAACAAAGTTTCAGAGTCATGAATAAATCAAGGATAACCTTCCTTCTCAGTGAACTTCAAAGGACCAGGAAAAGTTCTATAACAGTTGATCAATATCTCAATACCATAAAACAGCTAGCAGACAATCTAGAAATTTTTGGAAAAATAGTTCATCATGTTGATCTTGTTACCCAAGTGTTGGCTGGCTTAGATGAGAACTACACTCCTATTGTAGTTCAAATTAACAGTAGAGAATCCATCTCTTGGCATGAATTGCAATCAGTGCTTATGACCTATGAAAGTAGAATTGAACATCTGAATGCTGTGAAAAATAGTCTTGCCTCAGTAAACTTAAACCAATCATCAGTCAACTTTGTGCACAGATCAAGTGCAAATAGAGGTGAAATGTTCAGTTATAGTGGAAGAAGCTAGAACAACAAAGGTAGTAGAAACAAGGGAAGATGAGCAAGACCAACTAGCAGCAAGGGACCTTATCAAATCTATGGAATGAGCAACCATCTAGCTGATAAATGTTTCAATCGCTATGATGACAGATACATGGGTTCTGAATCTGAAATGAACTATCAGAATAACTCATTAGGACCAGCAGCCTTTATTGCCTCACCTAACACCGTTGCAGACCCTGTTTCATTTGCAGACTCTGGAGCAAGTCATCATATAACTGGTGAGAAAGGAAATTTATTGGAGTCACGTGAGTTTGGTGGTAATGAGAGTCTCGCTGTTGGAAAAGGTAATAAGCTTCATATTTCCCACATTGGCACAAATCACTTAAGTACACTAAATAACAAGTCACTTGCTCTTAAAAATGTTCTGTTTGTACTTAAAATCAAGAAAAACTTGATAAGTATCTCACAATTAACTGCTGATAATGATGTATTCATAGAGTTTCACTATGGTTTTTGTGCTGTTAAGGACAAAATGTCGAAGAAGGTGCTGCTGGAAGAGAAGCTTAAGAATGGATTATATCAGTTTCAACCCCCAAGTCAAGATGAAAAGTCTTACTGTCAAGAGTCCTTTATCCAAAATAAACTAAACTCCTCTATTTTTGCTGCTAAGTCTAAAGTGTCTGAGGCAATCACCAAAAATGAGTCTCAATTAAAACTATGGCATATGAGACTTGGACATCAAGTTCTGTAATGTCACAAGTTCTCAACTCATGTAATGAAAAGTTCAATTCTAATGAAATAAATCATTTCTGTGATGCATTTCAGCTTGGGAAATCTCATTCCTTGCCTTTCAAACTCTCAAACTCTACAGCCTCAGCTCCACTTGAACTCATTTACACAGATGTGCGGGGGCCTGTGCCCATTCAGTCTACTTCAGGTTTTAGGTATTACACAATCTTCATTGATGATCACACCAAATATACCTGGATCTATCCTATGAAAAGCAAATATGAAGCGTTAACTCAATTTACTCAGTTTAAAAATCTAGTTGAAAATAAGTTTGAAAGAAAAATAAAGGCACTTCAGTCTGATTGGGGAGGTGAGTTTAAAGCTTTCACTAACTTAGCCCTCCAATCTGGTATTGAAATGAAAATTTCCCGCCCTCATACCTCAGCTCAAAATGGTAGAGCTGAAAGAAAACATAAGCATATCACAGAGACTGGCCTAACTCTTCTAGCTCATTCTGGCTTACTCTACACTATTGGTGGGAAGCCTTTCATGAAGCCACATACCATATGAACAGACTACCTACACCAATTCTCAATAAAAGATCACTCTATGAAACTTTACATCACCAAAAATTTGACTACAAGTCCCTTAAAGCATTTAGATGTGCCTGTTTTCCGTGCCTTAGGCCCTATCAAGATCATAAGTTCAGCTTTCATTCCATCAAATGTATCTTTATTGGTTTCACTAACTCACATAAAGGTCACAATTGTCTTAGTCCTACTGGTAAGATCTATATCTCAAGACATGTTGTTTTCAATGAAAATGAGTTTTCCTTTCAAATCTGGTTTTCTTGATAGAAAGAGTGACATGCAAACCAAAGATACCATTGTTCAATATCTACCTTTCAATACCTTCCAAACCCTTGATCCACCACATTCAGCTGATATAGTTCCTCCTGATGTTTCTCCAATGGACAGACCTTTTAGACCATAACAACTTGAAATGTATGAGAATGAGATTCAAGGAATGAATGAAAATGAAATGCAAAAAGATAATGGAAGTAGAATGATAAGAGAAGGTGATACTCAAATTGAAACTCAAGAAGGAATTGCAGGTGCTCGTGAAGAGCAAATTGCTGAAGCAAATAGTGAGCAAAATCAGAATGCAGCAGAGTTGAACAGGGAGAACATTGAACATCCTATGGTTACTAGAAGCAAAGCAAGTATTTTCAAACCAAAAGTCTACTCAACTCACTTCCAAGAACACAGAACAAGGCACAGTGATTTTGAACCTAATGATGTGCATGAAGCTTTAGCAAGTAAGGACTGGAGAAATGCAATGACAGATGAATATAGAACCCTCTTAAAGAAAAAAACCTAGAAATTTGTACCACCACCGCTCAGTCACAAAGTCATAGGAAACAAGTGGGTGTTTAAAGTCAAACGAGACATTAAAGGAAAGGCGATACAGTAAACAGCAAGATTGGTTGCAAAGGGTTTCCTTCAGACTTCAGGCATTGACTATCATGAAACATTCAGCCCTGTAATTAAAGCTGCTACTTTAAGAATTATCCTATCACTTGCAGTGTCAAGAGGCTAGAGCATCATATAGGTAGATATCAATAATGCCTTTTTGAATGGCAAGCTGAATGAAGAGGTGTACATGAGCTAACCTGAAGGCTTTGTAAATAAAGCTAATCCTAATTTTGTGTGCAAACTTGAAAAGGCTCTCTATAGATTGAAGCAAGCACGTAGGGCATGGTATGACAAGCTTAAGAAAACACTTCTAGAATGGAAGTTCATAAAGTCTAAGGCAGATTGTTCCTTGTTCTTCCACATGAATCAAAGGCAAGTAATTTTTGTTCTGGTATATGTTGATGATATAGTGATAATCGGTAATGATCACAAAATGTTGCAAAGTTTCATTGACAATCTGAACAAGCAGTTTGCACTAAAAGATTTGGGTGAGCTACATCAATTTCTAGGTATTGAAGTAAAAAGGGATGAGTCAAAAATGTATCTCACCCAAACTAAGTACATAAAGGACATGTTAAAAAGGTTCAATCTTGAGCATCTCAAGCCTTGTGCAACTCCAACGTCCGTTGGTAAAATCATATCTAAAGATGAAGGAGAGAAAATGACTGATCCATCTCTGTACAGAAGTGCAATAAGAGGCTTACAATACTTGGCTCATTTCTCTGTGAACAAACTTAGCCAATTTCTGCAAAATCCTTTAGACATACACTGGAAAGCTGTCAAAAGAGTTTTCAAATACTTGAGAATACCAATTAAATAACGATTATGGATCCAAAGAAGTGAAAGAATAAGCATAACAGGTTTTCCTAATGCTGATTGGGCCTCTTGCCTAATGACAGGAGATCCATGGCTGGTTATTGTATTTACTTGGGAGATACCTTGGTTGCTTGGTCCTCTAAAAAGCAACAAGTTGTGGCAAGGTCTAGCATCGAATCTGAATATAGAGCTTTGGCTCAAGCTGTTTCAGAAATAAGTTGGATTGAATCTCTACTTAAGGAAATCAATTGGTGTCCTACTTCATTACCAATCTTGTGGTGTGACAACCTAAGTGCTAGTGCATCGGCTTCTAATCCTATCTATCATGCTCAAACCAAACAAAATGAGTTGGATGTTCATTTTGTCTGAGATAAGGTTTTCGAAGTGAAGCTAATGACTCAATATATCCCCTCATCAGACCAGATAGCTGATTTATTGACTAAGCTACTAGCTCAAATCAGGTTTCTGACTCTCAAAGACAAGCTTGGAGTAAAGGACTAAACTCCAGCTTGAAAGGGGGTGTTGAAATGTATATATAATTGAAGTTACCGTATTTGAGATGAACATACCGTATTTAGATGAAGTTACTAGATTGATATGAAGTCACCGTATTTAGATGAAGTTGCCGGATTGAGATGAAGTCACCGTATATTCTCATACTTACTGGATTGAATTGCTCACCGGTTTGAGCAATTGTAAAACTGCTTTAAGAAGTTCGGGACCACAAAATTGTTGTAACTGTTTTGATTTCTCTTCACGTGTAATTATTCTTTTTTTTTTTTGGCTTGCTCCCCACTCCAAGAAGTCCGTTTATATATTGTACATTGCTAATTGAAAAATAATTAGTTCATCATTTTCATTCTTCATTCAAATTATCCTCAATTTTAACTAAAAATTAAAGCAGTCGGTGAACATACCAAAGACACGTAGTTCTTAATAATGGTGAATAGTGCTAGGTTTTGCCTATAAATTGAAGCAAATTCTAAAGAGGTAGGTATGCAAGAAGTGAGCATCACAGTATAAGAGAGTTTTAAGCCTTCGAAAGATATTGATAATAGAGACACTTAAAAATAATAATAAAGACTCCTGGATGTTAATTTGTTGTTACCTCCTTGTATTTAAAAAAATATTATAATTCTTGTACAATAGTAGAATCATTATATACTTGTGAGTTTTTACTCTAAATTAAATTGGGGGTTATCTCCTTGTATTTAAAAAAATTATTGTAATTCTTCTACAATAGTTGAATCATTATGTACTTGAATTTTCCCATAAAATCCTTACATTCATTTAATTTCAAGTTTTCTTGAATTTCACTTTTTATTTATATTATCACTATGTTGCAATCAATTTTCAAACGTTGTAATTAGAGCCCTCAGATTGTTACAGTACTATACACTCGTACATTTAATATTCAAATTAAATGACAAAAAATGATCCTAGTGAAAGTATGTGTATGACAATGCTATTGACAATGTATGTCTTGCATTAGTGATTCAGTTTTTCCAATTATTGTGGAGAAGAAAGTGGCAAATGAGATATATGATCCTCAAAAAATCATGTAAGGTCGAGTCACTAAGATTTTCTTAAAGATGAGACTCTAATCTCTTTGTATTACGAAAATTGAAACAATGATGAGTTACATCAATGACATTAATACATTATTTACTCAACATACAACTTTGACAGTCATTATCGAGGATACAGAATGTGTTGAGATCCTAATTCGAAGTCATCATTATCCAGACGATGAACTCGTTATAAATTTTAGGAGCAATATCATAAGGAGTCTTGTTTGTGACAGCATTGAGTATTATTAAAGAAGATTAAAGATGTAAAATCAAATAGGGTAGACAAGACATTTTTCACAATGAGTGAGAGATAAAGGGAACATGGATCTAGTGGGAGTCACAATCAAGTTAATTCAAAATGAAGTCATGAAGTAAGAATAATGTTAACTGTTAGAATTGTAGAAAATAGATCACCTCAAAATGGACTATTGGCTTAACAAGGAGGTATATAACAAAGCTTCTTATACATGTAAAAGGATTGATTGCATGTATAACACAATTTGCTGATTGATTAAGGAACAATAACACCAACTAGTAAAGGGGTGCAAAAAGATTGATGTCAAGGCGTGCTATGTGTCACGAAAGCACTCTCCAAAATCTTTGATTCGATGTATTCTGGGCTTAGTTTCATGCTATCAATATCAAACATCAATCAATAATAAAAAAGGCTCAACCCACAACTCAAGATTTACTTCGATTGTTGTTTTCTTCACCCACAGAGGACAAGAATTTGATGATTATTTGCAACTACATAGGAAGAGAAACAATAGAGGAAGCAAGGTTAAACCCAAGCACAAAGAGAGAGTATAATAAAAGTCAGCAGCCATGATTTTCTTGCAAATACATACATGGCTACAATAGCTCAAAATGGGCCATATATAGCGATAGGTTAGAAACCAAGTTGGGCCAAGATATAGGGTAAATGGGCTAAGACTTATAAGAGCTCTAATAAATGGCTTTGGACCATGAACAACTTAATTATTTTGGTTGCTTCTATGGTCCGCGTTGTTTTCAGATCGATCTAACAAATTAATGTGTTGATCATAATTTCATTAATCGATAAAGTCTTATGAAATTTAATTGAAACTGTTTAACAACATTGCCTGAGATTATTGGGTATCAAAACCAAATAAATCTCCACCTTGATACCTAGTGAAATTGCAAGCAAAGAACACTAAGTTTCTATTTCCCTAAACAAGGTAACCAGGTTTAGCCTTGGCCCAAGGCGACCTATAAGATCCTAGTTTCTTTTTATAATTTTGTTTAGCAGATAATGTAATGTTCATCCAATTTTGGCAGATGCAAAAATGCTTTTGACTAATATCAACTTCTGCATATGTGTGCAATTTAAGGGTGAACTTTGGGCTCATTATTCAGGTTTTTATTTCTCCCTTTTGCATTGGTATGTGTTTCTTGATTTATTGAATATTATGTGCCTTGTTGGGTTTCTCTTTTGTTCGATATTGTTTGGTTTTGTTTTACGAAACCTCATTGGAATATCCTTTTCTCTGATGAAATGAATTAATTTGTATACTGGCTTTCTAGTTTTACTTAGAAATTTGAAGAAAACTACACATTTGGGTAAATATCTGAATTCTTGAAGTAATTATTTGCTATTGGAAAGATAGAAAACTATATCTAGTTTTAAGGTTTTTTAAGCCTTTGAGTGATGCTCAAATAATTGAGGTTTGACTTGTAATTAATGATTTTTCTTCGAGTGCTTGAAATGATTAGCACTATATTACACGATTTTGGGATTGATGAAATATGTTTTATGCCCTTTTGTTTAGTCATGTTATAAAGGGTAGGAAGAATACAAAGAATACTTGGTTCATT
Source organism: Fraxinus floribunda (assembly GCA_903798395.1). Classification (NCBI taxonomy): domain Eukaryota; kingdom Viridiplantae; phylum Streptophyta; class Magnoliopsida; order Lamiales; family Oleaceae; genus Fraxinus; species Fraxinus floribunda. Next base: position 5,500 of record CAIGRS010173432.1, on the reverse strand, counting down.
CAAACTATGTGGTCAAGAAAACTGGTTTTAACAATTCGTGAATTAACACAAGTTGGAGTATTTTAAAGTTGGGCTTGAAATCTAAGGACTTTGCTACGGAGCCCGGGTTGGTGACCGGGCTCCGTGACAGGGGGGCGCTGTGGCGCCCTCACTTGGCCCGGTCACCAACTCGGGCCAAGTGACTTTTCCCGAAATCTAAAACAAGGGTAGTGAGGTAACACAATAAATATAGACATTTGAGAGTTTTGGATAGTTTGATTGAACATATGAGAGTAAAAATGGCTGCCAAGCTTTTACATTCATTGACAGATGTAAATCCCGATTTGAAAAGATAATATGATGTATGGCAGACATATTTCAAATGTTCAATCGTCATCATACATTTACTGCACAGCACATCCCGAAGAGGATTCCTTTAGGTAAATATTCATCGTAGTATTTTTTCTTGACTATAATCTTGCAGATTTTTTTATTTGTTTAGTTAGAAATTCTATAACTAGTGAAAAGGCCAAATATGACACTAGCTTAATTTTTCGGGTTGTGAGTGATGTTTTATTTTGCAATTCTATCTTTTAGATTCTAAAAAGTCTTCATTATATATATATATATATATATATAGACACACACATACACTTGTGAAAAACGAAATTGTACGGCCTCATAATAATTAGTTGCTTAGGGTCTCAAAATTCTCAAGGCCGACCTTATAGGTAATCAATAAAATTGGAATTAGAGATCTTACATATGTCTTGGACCCAAATCACATACCATATCTACTCCATATACTCACTAAGGACTAAGTTACCCACGTTAAAATAGATATACAATAATCAATCAAGAGCACATAATAACTAAGTTAATCAAGTAAATGGTCAACATATGTAACCAATGTATAAATTACCCAAGAAAAGATCTCATCATTATTATCTTATACCATTCCGTGTATTTCGTATCTCAAGAACACATATTTCCTCTCATCGCCAACCATGTTCACTAAATTGATGATTCTTCATGCCTAACTTGTAGACCACAGCAAATCTTAAGTCAATAGGATGTTCCTCTTTCACTACCTCATCTCTCTCAACCAAGTTAAATAATAGGTCTCTACTTAATAAAAGTGATAGGAGTGTCACTCCCTCATCCTACCAGATCAGAATTCTTAACGGATAGAGGATTCCAAACATTTAATCACCTCACCTCTCGTAATCTAAATGTTATTCTCCGCATCCCCTACATATCACAAATGCACCATCAAGCATCTATACTACATATTACCAGTTAACATACTTATTGCTAATACACCTACTAAAATGAGCACACACCTTATGTCAATTCTCACAATAGTAATCCTACCACTACGAATGCAAACATATTACACAAAATAACACAATCACTCTCAAATTCATGCAAATGCACACATCAAATATATTGAAATGTAACATAGAACAATGTACCAGAAATAAGCAATCATTCATGAAAATAGGATTTCACATAGATGGAGATGTAGTAATCAGGTTTACACTCAATAAACCTCACTCCATTCATAACTAAACCTAGTGGCAACATTCACATAACCTTTCACTTATCTTTTTATTTATGTTCTTCTTAGGACAGTCCCTTATAAATTGTTCACTGTTACCACATCTATAACACCGCTTACCGCTCGTACTGGACTTAGACTTTCCCAACGTTTTCCATTCCTTTTGCTATCCTCATCACTCGAATTGTCAATCAAGTTACTACTGTCTTGATTTACTACATGACTATTTTGCTTAAAGTATGTTCTACCCCTCATCACATGTACTTCACCACTCTTCTTATCCTCTTTTTACGCCTAAGGGTATCAATGACAATTCAAGTGCTAAAGTGTCCCCACCATATTTAATTGCATTCTTAACCTCTCTACACATGTTAGGCATGAAATTAAACAAAATAATGACCTTATAAGTTTCAGACACAATTAAAAATATCTTGAACAAATTTGTTGGAAAAAAACCAAATTGTCATTAAGATCTTTTGAAGTATCCATTTCAGAACTAAAACATTTCTCAATTAAGTAAAGTTTGTTAGGAGTAGACTTGAGCAACTATAAGCCCTTCAACTATTATAGAAGTTCGTTTGTAGTTTTAAATTTACCAACTGTTCTCAAAACAACATCGACGATATAAAATAATTAAACTGTTAGCAAGTTCATCGAATTTCTCTTTTTGTTCTTTTGACAAATTAGTAGAAAAATTGTCATTGTGGCTTTTGAAATCTTTTGTTAAACCAAAATTCGTTTCCAAATTGAAAAATCGTATTTTCTATTGAAAATTCTCAAATCAAAACGTATAGTCATTTTGAACACTGATTAACCAAATTGCAAAATTAGTTTATACAAAGTAGTTATAAGGTCATAATATACACCATTATAGATTCTCAAGATTTCGTAAGATTTGCAATCTTAAATCAAAGGAATAGTCACACGGGTAAAGTCCAGGTATTCTAATGGAATAATCATTGCAACATAGAGGTAAATAAAAAAAAAAATCACATAATGCAAGTCAGTCTCACACGGTGTTTTAATGGGAATATATATATATATCCACCTAATCTCCCAACATGCTAAAAAACTGAGAGCCATCCAGGAACTGGATGGCCGGAGGAAGCACGCTTATAGAAAGAAGATAGGCCTATCATAGAAAAATAAGACGCAACGAGCTCTCCGCTCCTAGTCACTAAGTAGTGCTATTCGCGGGACTGGACTCCACCAAGAGGTTTTTTCTCTCACGTAATTTCGCCCGCCCCTTAAGTCAACAAGTAACTTCATCAAACTTAAAACGCTTCAAATATGGCAAATATTTCCTACATTCTATCAATAGGCAATGGTTACCCTACACGATAACCCTAATCCTAATGCCAAACCCACATGATGGTTTACTAATACATGAATTCAGAAGAGAAAAGCCATTTTACCAAGTGCTCCAAATCTACGGATCCATGACTAAGGGGAGATGTTTCTACTTTAGGGCTACAATTATTCGCCCTAGTTTTTCAACAAATGCAGCAAGACGATCAGTTGAATCCTGAACATCAAAGGGTGAAATTGTCAATATTCACTGTATAACCTAAAAATTGAAAACAAACACCATCACAATTTCAAAAAAAAAAAACCTATAAGGAACAAACTACCTGAAGAAAACTTCGTCAGAAAATGTCGAACACACCGCTACGCGTTGAGAAAAGTCTTCGCGTGTACCATAACTGTAGAGTTTGAAACTATCCTTCGTTCGTCTACCAGGTTAATAATTTGGCTGGAATCCTTGTTTTTTCCATCCAATCAGATTGGTTCCAGGAATTTCAGGCGATTTGTAGATCTATTTATGGCCAAATTTATCACGCGTAGGAGCTCTGATACCAATTTCGTAAAAGTATGCTCCAAGGTTAATATCAAACACCAATTAATAAAATAGGCTCAACCCGCAACTCAAGATTGACTTTATTTGCTACTTTCTTTCACCCATGACCGACAAGGATTTGGTGGTTATTTGCAGCCACACATGAAGAGAAACAGTGGAGGAAACAAGGTTAAATTCAAGAACAAAATGAGAGAATAACAAAAGTCGACAGCCACTATTTCTTGCAAGTGCACATATGGCTACAATAGCTCAAATGGGGCATATATAGAGATAGGTTAGAAACCAAGTTAGGCCAAGATATAGGTAAATGGGCCAAGACTTATAAGAACCCTCCAATAAGTGACTTTTAGCCATGACCAATGTAATTAATTTGGTTACTTCTAATGGTCCACATTGTTTTCTAGTTGAGCCAACAAATTAATATGTTAATAATAATTTCATTCATTGGTCAAGGCCTATGAAATTTAATTCAAATATTTTATCATTACTTCTCAAGATTTATTGGGTATAAAAAACCCAACACTAAGGTTTGAATGATTTGAGTCAAGGTAAAGGTTGATGCGATTGACTCAAATATTTAAAAGACCACTTATGCAAATTAAGTTAAACCATTCGGTTTAGTAAAGAGACCAACTCGGTTGCTCAAGAAACAAAGGAAGAAAATGATTCATATTGCATTTAACAAAAGTGTGTCTATTACAATTCAGGGGACAAAAAAATGTTGTAAAATTGAAGGACTTCTCCTATTAATATATCACCATGTACCTGTTGAATAAATCAATAATTTGCGGGCTCAGAAGTCTAGGTTGTCCTACTTTAGGATGCTTAGTTATTTTGTTTCTAGTTTACCTAGTCTATAGTAGTTTGTTTTTGCATGTTAAGTAGTGCCTATTTTCATGCTATTATCTGTTTTTATTTGCCTATATAAAGACTCTTCATTTGATGAATAAAGCATTGAAGTACTTCCTTTATTAAAAGCTTTACTCTCATTTTATTAGTAATGTTTTTCTTTAAAAAGTTTTACTCTCTTTTATTAGCAAAAGTGGTATGAGAGCAGCAGGTTGTAGAGAGAGAGATAAAAAGTTTGAAAGGTTGAGTGAGCCAATGAAAAAGGGCACGTGAGATAGAGTGTATAGAGTAGCAGTTTTCTTTCTATTTCATTTCACTTGCAGCAATTGAAAGATGGCTTCTGATAACTTTGTGCAACCAACCATTCCACAAACAATTCATTTGCTAATCAATTGAAAATCAAGCTAAACCATAATAAACATCAAAACATTCAAACAAATTAACGTCAAACTAATTATTCAAAACAAAAATCTCATAACAAGGGTTCATCTTATCCTAACAATGTCAAAATCTAGTTCAACATAATGAAATTACAAGAAATCATTCTAAGTTTAATATACCTCACTCGGAAATTGAATAATTGAGAAGAAATCTTGAATTTTTTGGTTGACTTCGATGGAGTCTTGATATCTCTTGAATTGTCCTCCCAATCTTTGTGTCAATTTTTTGATATGAATTCTACTTGATAATCTTCTTACAATTCCACAATTAAAACCCACAAATATGAGTTTACCATCTTCTTTCAATAGATTTCTCGAAGAATCTAAACGTTCTTGAGTTGTTTATGATTGAAAGAGGCACTCCCTCGGTGTAAGAGACATTCTCGTATTTATATAGCTTGAGTATAGGTTATATATATCGCCCAAAATCTTGCCAAGTTGAGTTTTAATCGTACAAGGAAATATGTGATTTACCAAATTTTATAATTATGCGACCGTATAGTTTAATAGGCTACGACCGCATAGTTCAAAGATTGAACACCACATTTTTTCTAGCATGGTGAGATGAGACTGCATGCCAAATGCACTATGCAACCACAGTGCAATTTTAGGCCGCCTGCTTCCATTTTTCACATTTTTGTCCCCAAACTTTTACGTATCATCTTTTTCCTCCTTTTATCCTATATTTTCACCCTCTTAACTTCAAGTGCATCCAACCAAACCCCTATCATATTCAATCTTAGATTCATGGTCCAATCCAACTATTGAATCGTTGCAACTTGGTCCTTATTTTCTAGATTACACACTTTTTTA
>CAIGRS010173411.1:0-11464 GCA_903798395.1 Fraxinus floribunda | reverse complement strand
AAAAGTGATGAATTTTTTTTTATTTGTGTGAAATATTATTTTATTTGAAAAATGTGTGGTTGAAATGAAGAATGCGAATAAAAATGTGAATGAGAAATTAACGGATGTCAAACGGGCTAAGTTACAATCATAACCTTCAAAATAAAATATAAAAATTAGAATTTTGATACAAAAATGAATATTTTTATCGATTGACAATTAACAAATACAATGAATAAACTTTTTAACTGATCAAACAAATTCAAATAAGATAAATTGCGATAATTTTAATAAAAAGTGTATTTATATATTCACTAAACACCTTTCATGCATCACTTGAATTTATCCAAAATTGATTTTGCATATATATATATATATATATATATATATATCAAATAAATTGTGAACTAATTGAATAAAGAATCAGAAACGTACAAATTTGTAGATTTGGGTTGATTATTGTAGATTTAGGAAGAAAACTTTGACTAAAAGGTAGTTGAAGTAGAACTTGACCTTGTTTGGGCTCGATTTATACAAAATTTCTTCTTATGATTTTGATTTTGCTTGATTTGAGAGTGCAAGATTTCGGTATTTTTGGAGCTGTCGACACTATTTTTGTATCTACCGTTTCACCGTATTTCTTACAATTTAATTGGGGTGAATGGCATTATTTATAATGATTTTTTAAAAACACCTAAAAATTAAAGATATTTCTGCAAGTACCCCAAAGAATTAAACCAAAATTTGTCCAAGTTTGGTACAGTTGATCTAACCTTTTCTGGTAGAAATAGCCCAATCTAGGTTATTGAAAAAGACATCACAAAACCAACTTGCACCCAGCGGCCCGCCCCATTGTCTATTATATAATAGCAAACTTCATGCAAAGAAATATGGTGAAATATCTAACATACTTAGCTTGACAAGGGAACATATGATAATTGACACGACTTAATTGTAAAGGTATAATCCAAAAATCTTCAAAAGTGACCCACTTTTGTTGGGGAAATATTAATTTGTCATGTTGGTTTGCATATATAATTAATTATGTATAAAGATTATCTTAAAGTTAAGCTAATTTAAAGTAATTTAATAAAGAATTAAATTATTGGGATTTACGCATCTAAATCTAGCGTGAGCCTACATGTGTAGAGACCGGATTCATTGTAGTTGTATTTTCATGATGGATCGAAATACACATGGAAATTATATGTGGTTATAGTACCAAATTCATATGTGATTCTCATTTTTTGTGTCATCTCATCAATATAGGAATACAAGAGAAAAGATATTGAATGTGAAGATTAAAAACCTACAATTAAGATCAACAATAAAGAATAAAAAAAAGAAGGAATTGGGACAATCAAGATTAAAGAGCAAGAACTCAAGATTAAGGAGATTGCAAGCTCATGTTTCAAGATTCATATCAATTGATCAATATATGTTCCACATTAATTAATTCTATTGGTGATTTGACATGAAGATTTTGGTAATTAATGAAGTTTTATAAAATTTAAGTTTCATAAATATTCAACAAGTGGTATAAGAGTCCATCTATGTTAAACCATTGAAATTAAAGGAAGATTTTTAGGGTTGGAATTCATACTTTGGTTTTCAAAAATTTGAGATGTGAATTTCAAGCCCTAAATCTCAAAATTATAGATTTTTAGGGATTTTTTTCGATATTATAACAGCGCCACAGTGCCTGCGTTTTGATTTGGCGTCGGCATAAAAGTAGCGCCCAATTTCATATTGCTTTTGTTTTGTTAAAACAAAAGAAATAAAAATTAAAAATTAAATGTAAGGTATTAATAATTAAAATCCAAATCTTGGTATTAAAATTTCTTTTGGATTACTAATTTTTCAAAATAGATTAGTTGAAATAACAAGTTACCAAATTAACCTCTTTTATCTAGATTAATTTATTTGGAATATTGAGAATGTTGTGTATATTAATTCATGCGGATATTGACTGACTTAAAGGAATGTAAATATTTGACCAAATTACATATACATATGTGGTAATAAATATGTAACAATTATAAAGTTTTTTGTTTTATTTTATTTTTATTTTTTATGTGGACAATAAATCGACTCAAAGATAAGTTTATTATTTGACATACTTTATGTCAATATTTGCTTACTACACCAAGAGTGCCACTTACGAGTTGTTATTTTTGTCCAAAAACTAAATATTAATGTTGTGCACGATTTCTTGTGATGAGGTTTACCATTATTTGAATTAATTGATTGTCTAATACAGATTAATGTGAAAATATTTCTTTGATTTTGTTCTGTATTTCTAAAATAGCTGCCAACATCAACTCAATTCCTGTCATTAATGAAACGAACTTTAAAGACTGGAACGAGAATGTTCAGATCGTTCTTGGCTACATGGACATAGACCATGTGGTAAGGACTGAATAATCCGTTGCATTAAAGAATAAAAGTCCCGCTAATGAAAAACGAGAATTTGATAAGTGTGATCATTAAAACCGCATGAGTCTTATGATCATGAAACGTAGTATTCCATAATCATTTAGGGGCACTGTGTTCGATAAGGTGACTAGTGCCAAGGAATTTCTTAATGAAAATGAAAAACGCTATAAGACCGAAACTAGTACGCTTCTGGTAAACTTAGTTTCACTAAAGTATAAAGGTAAAAAAAATATTCGGGAGTACATCAAGAAGATATATCATATTGCTTCACAACTAAAAGCACTAAAGCTTAAGCTCTGATGATTTGCTCGTGCATCTAGTTTTGATGTCTTTTCCTACACAATACAATCAATTTAAGGTCAATTATGACTATCAAAAGGAGAAGTGGACTCCTAATGAGCTCATTTCATACTATATGCAAGAAGAAAAAGATCGAAGCAAGACAAAATTGAAAGTATTTACTTAACTAGTACCTCTAAGGACAAGTTCAAGAAAAAAAAGAATAAGGAAGCTGCACCTAGTCCAACTCAAAAGAAATAGCAAAAGCCTAAGAAATTGAATCATCTGGTTGTTACTTTTATGGAATCTCGGGACATTTGAAGAGGGATTGTATCAAATACCACGCTTGGAGTGTAAATAAACGTATGTTTCTCATTTTGGTTTGTTCTAAGGTCAATTTATCCACAGTACTTAGACATACTTGGTGGATTGATTTTGGAGTCATTACTCATATAAGTGTGCCTATGTACTGTTGCATGAACAGGCGACAACCAAATGTTGCTGAAAGATTTATCTATATGGGTCTGTTTCTATATTTTACAAATTTGGTCATTCTTGTTTACTTAGAAATAATAAATTTAGTCTTTTTCTCTATTCAAATCTTATTGGTACCAATTTTTATTAGGCAACGATAATCTATACTTACTTAATTTAGTTGCCTCTTATAATAAAACCTTGCATGTGAATTCACGTGGTATTAAGCGTAAATTAACCAATGAAAATTCTGCTTCATTGTGGCATAAGTGATTAGGTCACATTTCTCAGAAGAGAATTGAAAAGTTTGTGTTAAAAGGGATTCTTAATCTTCTTAATTTTTTGAGACTTAAATGTTTGTGTTAATTGCATTTAAGGGAAACAAACAAAGATAAGGAGATTATGTGTCAATAGAATTTCAGACATCTTACAATTAATTCATACGGATATCTGTGGTCCATTTCTTTTGTCTTCTTGGAATGGTCACCAGTCATTTATTATGTTCATAGACGATTATTCTTTCTATGGTTACCTGCATCTCATTAATGAAAAATCTCAATCATTGGAGATGTTCAAGACTTATACGAAGTTGAAAATCAACTTAACAAAAGAATAAAACATGTCAATCTGACCGTGGTGATGAATAATATGGCAGATATGACAAATCAAGAAAACAACGTCCAAAGCCTTTTGAAAAATTCCTAGAGAATGTGGAATCGTTTCACAGTACACCATGCAATTTCTCCTAGCATGAATGGTGTTGCTGAAAGACGAAATAGAACATTTAAAGTCATGGTAAAGATTATGATTAGTCATTCCACTTTGCCATAATCTCTTTGAGGAGAAACATGAAAGACTGCAACTTATATTATCAATAGAGTACCAAGTAAAGCAATTGTCAATACCCCTTATGAGCTTCGGACAGGCAAGAAGCCTACTTCGAAGCATTTACACATTTGTGGTTGTCGAGCCGAGGCAACGCCTTATAGATCGAATGAAAAGAAGTTAGATTCTAGAACTGTCATTTGTTATTTTATTGGATACTCTGAGAGGTTAAGAGGTTACAAATTTTATGATCCCACTAAGAGATCATTTTTCGAAACGGAAAATGCTCGGTTCTTTGCAGGTGTGGAGTTTGCAGGGGTTATCACACTAAGATAATCTATTTCAATGGTTATCACACTTCAATGAAAGTTACATTTTCAATATTCTGAAATTATTTCCTTATCGAGACACATTCGAGCCTCCGAAGTGGCATTCATTTGTTTTTGAAAGCTAATATGGTCCCTTGTGTTCCTCAACATGATCAACCAACTGGTGTTTGCGGACGGATTACACCATATGCAACTTTTTGGCGTTTGTTATCAATATTTGGTTCATTAGAAAGATTGTTCCCTTAATATGAATTCAGTCATATGTTGTTGTTAGGAGTTTAGTGCCAACACTTGATCAAGACAAAAAATCAACATTCTTGGAGTATGAAATTTCAATCTATCTCGTCAGAGTCGAATTCTCTCAATCGGAAAGAAACGATGGAATAAGATACTTATTTTAGGAAACATAATTTTATTTAATAGATTTTCTAATATTTTATTAGTTGTTTACTTTTCAATTGCTGTTTATTTTAGAAAACATAATTTGTGTTTGATTTAATGGATTTTCTAGTATATTCATATTTCAATTAAAATTGGTTTAAACTCGATATAAAGGAGGTTTATGCTCTGTAATACTTACAACTGTGATATGAAAAAAGTCTCCCTAATCTTTCTTTCTCCTTTTTTAATATTGTTGTTCGTTGCATCTTACGTCGTATACGCCTTTAAAAAAAACAAATCGGTGGTGGGAGAAAAATTGGCTGTTTACGAAGGAATCAAATTCTTGATTTCATTCCGATGTATGGTGAGCTGCAATGAAATCCTGCAACATAATCAAATTAAAAAAGGTGAAGCAGATTGTAATGCATTAATTTTGAAGATGCATATTTTTTGAAATGTTAGGAACACGAGACGTCATTAATTATTGCACCCAAATGATTTGCTGTCTTGTACGTTTTCAAAGAAAGACAGGTGAAGCAGTTCAACTTTCTATACACACAACCGTCGCCATATTTAATAAGCAATGATAGCTGCTGTAGGCTTGTTTTATGGGAGATAAACGCAGTGGCGTGTGTGATTCAGACGCTCTGATCTGGACCATAGAATACAAAGCGGGTGACGTTATAAATGGCTCAGATTAAATCTCAAATGAATGGTTGGATGATTAGGACCAGATCCAACAGATAAAGTTGATGATCTCCGCCTATAAAAGCAACGATTTTGGCTGAAAATCAATTTGCTTTCATGAGCAAAATAATTAAACTCCTAAAAACTCTCTTGTTCTTCAACTTTATTGAAACTCTTCAAGTCACTTTCACGAACTCTGACCACTTTTCTTTAGTGATTTTGTTGTTCGACTCTGTAAGTATTTTTACCTTCTTTGATTTTGAATTTCATGGCTTCTTCACTTTCTGACGGGAGGACTTAGACAATAGTATTGTAGCTTCTGAGATGAGGGTTACAATAACCATAATTGCTGACCTCATCCGAGCCATTAAGGCTAGTCAGAGTGTTTTGCCCACAATAGAAGGTCAGATAGATTATGATGTGGGTTGGGGATAGCCAAAATTCCTTCAAATGTAACCACAACCGACCTTGTAGACATTAGGAAAAAATATTGCATTCCCTATAATATCGAACTCGTAGCCCCCTTTTGTGATGAGCGAGTCTATTTTCCTAAGTAGGGGTGTGTCACTGTTAGTGAATTCCCTCTGAATGGAGGACTTCGTTTGTCCCTTCATTCTTTTTTTAGAGTTGTACTTAAGTCGTATGGAGCTTTTAAGGCAAGAACAGTCGAAAAGGAGAGATGACCTCGATCGACTCAACAACTACCTCCGATACAGCTCTTCGCACCAAGCTCTCCCTGTTTAAGAGGAGCGACGACTGGCCCTAAAGACTCTATCCATGATTCCTTTAGAAATTCAAACTGAAACTACCACATTTCACAAGTACTGAACAGATAGGTGGCAAAGCTTTATGGAGACCAGTGACTCGGTAGATATGTTTGCCACCATGGTGAGCCAAGTAGGGAGAGCTTTTGGGGTTACCATAGAGGCTGAAATCCTTTTTAAAAACCTTCAGAAAAAGAATAAGGAATTTTCAAATAAGATATCTCGGGTGGAGGCGGAGGCCAAGAAAGCCAATCTGAAGTTGAGGTCACCAGAAAGCAGCAGGCCAAGGAGGCTACGAAGCTCGCTTTTGCTTTAGCAGAAATTGAGAATTTGAAGAAAGAAGTCCACATATCTGAAAGATATTTGGCTTCTCTTATCAAGCGAGCGAAAACCTCCGATGCCCATTAGAACATAGTTGCTGAGGCATCGGAAAGATCTAATAAGGAAAGTGTTGCCTAAATGCAGCATGTGGGGGAGCTTGGCTCCAAGTCTCTGGATTGACAAAAGAGGTAGTGGTGACGAGGAGGAAAACCTAGTCTGTTGGCGATGATGCTGTGAAGCGGTACATTGTTAACTTCCATTTAGCGGAGTAGTATCAATACTTTGCAAAATATTGGCGAAGGTATGCAAACAACGAATTTGTGGTTTAGATTGAAGTGCACTCCCAAGCATTCAATTCCTCAATGTTGAGGCTAGAGTTTTTAGAGGAAGACACGCAATTTAATTAGAAAATGATAAGACTAGGGACGACAATGTGACTTCTGAAACAGTTGGCCCTAAAGCAATTGTCCTTTTTTTCCAGGCAGCAATCCCCCTCCTCCATCTACTTAGCTTAGGTTTTTGTAATTTCTTTTTTATTTCTCCATTGTAAATGGCTTTGACCCCCAATGTAATAAGCTTCTACGAATGAATTTTTTTTTGTCATACTTGTGTTAATTTTCTGAATGTTTACTGAGTTTTGCATACGTCACTACTTTTTGATGTGCTTCAGCCTTTACTGAGATTTGTTCTGTTAAAAATTTGTACAAGTATTAGAAGTTCATATGCTTTGTCTTTTCCACTTTATCTTTTCTGAGCATAGGGTCGAATGGCTCATCCATGACTTTTGTCATTGGGAGCATGTGGTATCCACCTCGGCAAGTAAGAAAATGGTCCATTTTTGGGATCTATCTCTTCATCAAGGTGCCCATGCTTCCCTGCCTGGTGGAGGCTCATCAGGTAGAGACTTCCTCTAGGATCTTTATCGTTGAGAGGTACTTTTCTTTTCATTTACTAATTTTGACAAGGCTACTTTTATTGAATTAAACAAACCGTACATGAACTAAGTATTTACTCTTTTACTGATAGTACCTGCTAAGGTGTTCTGCATTCCAAGGATGAGGTCGTGCCTTACCATCTAAACTTTCGATCCTATAGGTTCCAGTTTGAACCTCTTCTTTGACGCGGTAGGGACCATGCCAGTTGGGACCAAGAGTCCCCACTCCGGCTCTTTAGAGGATATGAATACTCTTCGCTATACAATGTCGTTCACACGAAATGACTTCTTCTTGACCTTAGAATTGTAGTATCAGGTCATCTTTCATTGGTATGTAGCTATCTTCACATGGGATTCATTCATTCTTTCATCAAGAAAATCAAGTTCGCACCTCATCAACTCGTCATTAGATATTTCATTAAAATCTATGTGATGATAAGATGGTAGACCTACTTCAACTGGGTTCATAGCCTCTGCTCCATAAACCATGGATAAAGGATTTTAACCATATGCCCAAGAATTTCTCTAAGGCAACTCTGAATGTACATTTGAAAGGATTCGACCTCATCTTGTACCTTCGTAGTATTCAAAAGGCTTTGTTGAGGTGCTCCACATGATCCTTTACTTTCCAACTTTTCACTAGCATATCATCAACGTACACATCCATTATCTTTCCAATGAAGTCTGCAAATATCTTATAAACAAGTCTTTGATATATGGCTCTAGCGTTTTTCAACCTAAATGGCATCATCTTATAGAAATAGAGACTTTTGTTCGTTGTGAGGACGTGTGCTCTTCATCAGCTGGATACTTTAGGATTTGATTATAGCCCAAATAAGCATACATGAAGCTCAGTAGTTCGTGCCCGACAACAGAATCAACGAGTTGATTTATTCGTGGAAGTGAAAAACTATCTTTGGGTCAAGCTTGGTTGAGATTGGGAAAATCTACGCATACCCTCAACTTGCCATTATGTTTTTTTTTAATAAAGATAGGGTTTGATACCCACTTTGGCTAAGTTGATTCTCAGATAAAACGATTATCAATCAACTTCTTTACTTCATCCTTCAGGACCTCGTACCTTTCTAAGTTGAAGGCCCTCCTTTCTGTCGATGAGGGGGTAGCTTTATGATCAATCTTAAAGTGGTGAAAACTAACATTTGGATTGATGCCAACCATGTCCTCATGTCTCCAAGCTAAGACATCCAAGTTTTCACATAAGAAGAATTTCAACTTCTCCTTAACCTCTGTTGGCAGATCTTTTCCAATCTATAAGAATTTGGAGAGATCTTGGGGATCTACCTTTAAACACTTCCACGGGGCTGTTTGAGGTTTGAAATTAATGATGTAAGAACACAATTCATCAAATTTAGTCACTTTTTCAGCAGCTCTCCCTTCTTCAGGGGCTGTTATTAATTCAAAGACAACATCTTCTTTAGAAGCGTTTACAATTTTAGGGATCTATCCTTGTTCAGGTGCGTCGTTCATGACAACGTCCATCAAAATTACATTGACATCCCTACGTTTTGCCTTCTTGAGGGAGTTCAAATAGCTCTCCACTACAATCATTTGGTCGCCTCTAACAGTGGCGATGCCATTTTCAGTTGGGAATCTCATGCACAAGTGATGAATGGATGTAACATCATATAATTCCTTCAACGTCGGTCTTCCTAGCACCCCATGGTAGGTAGAACGGTTGTCCACTACCAAAAATTCCATAACATGATAAGCATTCAATGGCATTGTTCCCATCTCTACTGTTAGAGTGATTTTTCCTCTCGGGGATGATGCTATCGCCAGGGAAACCATACAAAGGAGAGCTCATAGGGATTAGCTCATGGTCCACTTCCATTTTGTCAAAGGTTGCTTCAAATATGATATTGACCGAACTCCCATTATCTACTAACATTCTTTTAAGGTTATTTCGTGCTACAACGACCATTTTTACTAAGACGTCACAATGTGGATAATGCAAGCCAACTGCATCGTCTTATGTGAAGGTAATGGGTAAATCCCTCTCCCAGTTGAGGGTCAGCTGTTGTTGACTATGAAGCTTGCCATTGGGAGATCCTTAGCATTCATTGCATAGTTCCTTTAAACATTTCTAGTTTTCCTTCCAACATACTGACCTTAAAAAATTGTGTCAATCTCTCGAATATGTTCACGGTAAATGTTAGCTGAAGGGCTCCTCCTTTGCCTTTGACCTTCCCTAAGCCTCTTCCTATCATTTTCTCGTCTTCGATGAGCGTCATTTCTAACGGGACGCGTGGTATCGACCTTCCTAGGTTGTCATCTTGCCTAGGAAGTGCATTTTCTCATGGGTGTATGTTCATTCTTTGATTACTAGATTGTAGATGTAAGATAATGTCTCTACAATAAGATGTAATATGGCTGTAAGAGTGATGGTAAGTGCAATATAGGGGTATCTCATCCCTATTCCTAGGCTTAGAACTTCAACCTCTCCCATTTTCCATTGTGGAAACTGTTGGCTGGACCTTACATTGGGGTTGCTTTGCCATAAGCCAAAGTTGGTACTTCATTCAAAGTTGTTATAGCCAGTGCTTGCCTTGGGTTGAGAATGGTTGACTATCCAACTTGGTGTTCCATTAAATAGGAGGTGGGACCTCTTCCTTGTTGTCTCTGAGGAGGTGAAAGTCCTTAGTTGGCCCTAGTGAGACGATCTTTCAATTCTTCATTGATGATCGCGCGCCTTTTTCCTATAGGGAGTCATAACGAGTAGGATCTTTATTTTGTAAGTCTCTCCAAAAGAGGGAGTTCATATCCAGCCCTCCCCTTAGGGCTGATAGTGTCTCCCTATCGATAACTTGCACGCAATAGGTCATTTCATCGGTGAAATTAGATAAGAAGCTTTTAAGTAACTCTCTTTGTTGCTATCTCATGTCTTGTAAGCGTTGTATTGGCCATTAGCCTTCCTTACTTGTTGTGAAGCGCTTAAAGAAAGTTTTTTTGAAATCTGGTCAACTTCTAATACTCTTTTTTGGAAGCATAGTATACCACATTTGAGCTGCCCTCACTTAGGTCAACCGGAAGGCTCTACATTTCACAACGAGAGTTGAACCCTTATGCTCATATAGGTTTTGAAGTTGTGGAGGTGTTTCACATGATCACCTTTTCCATCGTACTAGGAAACTTTAGGAAGCACGAAATGACTTGGGACAATAACATCCATAATTTCTTGGGAGAATGGCAAATTGTCATCATTGTCATTTAAGTGGCAAGACCTTTGTGGTTTGTCAAAGTCTTCATCCTTTCTACTTAAGGTCCTCGAGGTGGTTGTGACTGTCTTGCTTGATTCCTGACCTGTTTAGCCTTCCTATGATGCCTACTCCTAGGTTAAGGATTTTGAGGTATGTTACATAAATAGGTTCTTTTTTGTATTTCAAACTGAGGTGGTTCCTGCCTATTTCTAGGTGCAAATGGAGGTTGAGCCTGCTTATTTCTAGGCCTTCTGGGGCTTAACTTGACGAAGACACTTATGGATCTCAAGGTATGTCTTCTGGTTCAAAATTTAGAGGAAAGTTGAATGGAACCTCATTGGGTCGGTGGCATAGTTATTGGATGTATCAATCTCAACTTCCCTCTTTTAAGGTGCCTCTTTCTAGTGTAATGTTGATATCAACCATTTAGCTTTGAACCTCCTCCTCACCATAATAGTAATTCCCTAGCATATTGGGGGATTTGGTATCTTCCCTGGTTCATATTCCTAAGCAGCTCTTGCATGACAATATTCTGTTAGGTAATATCCCTCATGTTTGCGGCCATTATGGCCACTTCCCTAGTGAGTCTGGCAACTACTCCGTACCCAAATTTTGATCCACGTCAGTCTATTGTCCACGTAACCATTACAAAAAATGGGGTCAACACTATTCTCACGAGGCATCTCTGAAATCATCTTACTCTCATGTTATGAAAAGCTAACCCAATTCAACAAAATCTTTCTTTTCGAAAAATCTGCAAAATCTTGTTGATACATGATGCCTCCATTCCTTATCTTTATTTTTCTTTAGAGCCAATGTTCCTAAACCAGTTCATGC
>CAIGRS010173380.1:0-13231 GCA_903798395.1 Fraxinus floribunda | reverse complement strand
ACATTTCCTACAAATTTTAAATCGCTTAAAACGAATATTTCCAACTTAAAATACTGAATCAAACGTAATTTAAAAAAAAAAAAGGCTTAAATGGCTTAGCCAAGTCGAGCTATAAAGCCATTCGGCTCAGCTCTGCTCGGCTCGGCTCGGCTTATAAATAGTAACTCAAAACTCCTTTTTATGTAGGATATATATATATATATATATAGAAGCAAGTGCTACTTGGAAGGTAATCAACATGTCATAAAATAATAAATTGAAAACCTCTCGGTATTTTATTGTTCAAAAGCTGAGGAAATCGTTTGTGATTTTTCCATCGAAATTTGAACTTTTAAAGGGTTTTATTTTCAAATATTTACTCATTGCAAACGTAAATATGATAAATGAGTAATTGGTGGTTAACTAACTGGGAAAAGCGAAAATTTTAAAAAAAAAATGGTATAAAAGTTTTATGCTTTTGGCAGTTTTTCTTTCCTTATTCAACATCACTCGTAGAAGGATTTGTTAGAATTTTATGAAACTTTAAATCTTAAGGACATGAAAACTTAATTATTTTATTGCCAAAATCCTAAATGTCAAATCATTAACGGAATTATTAAATGCGGAACATAACTTAATTCATTAGGAATGTTTTTTTAATATTGGATCTTATTCCGAATCTTGAATATTGACTCTTTCGATTCTTGAATTCTTGATTTTGGTTCTGATTTCTTATTCCATAATCTTGATATCTTGTTCTTCAATTTAATTCATGATTATGGGTTCTTGAATTTACTTAATTATTTTATTGCCAAAATCCTAAATGTCAAATCATTAACGGAATTATTAAATGCGGAACATAACTTAATTCATTAGGAATGTTTTTTTAATATTGGATCTTATTCCGAATCTTGAATCTTGAATATTGACTCTTTCGATTCTTGAATTCTTGATTTTGGTTCTGATTTCTTATTCCATAATCTTGATATCTTGTTCTTCAATTTAATTCATGATTATGGGTTCTTGAATTCTTCAATCCTTGTTCTTGATTGTGTTTTGAATCTTCATCTTCAATATGTTTTCTCTTGTATTATTGTGTTGATGTGATGACACAAAAAATGAGAATTATAAAAGAGTTCGGGACTATAAATTTATTTGTAGATTCCACATGTATTAGCCCATCGTCAAATACAACAATAATATATCTGATTTCTAAACATATAATCCGACACACACTTTCTTTAAATGCTCAAAGCCCATTACTTAATTCTTTATTAAATCACTTTAATTTTTTACTTAACTTTCAAGATAATCTTTATACACAATTAATTACATATGTAAGCCCATATGACAAATTAATATTTTTTTTTCAACAATCTCCTACTTGAGCCACATATGTTACCTTATAAATGTATATAACCTTATGAGCTCAAAACTTTTATTATCATAACCAAAAGTATTTTCAAACAATCTCGTCCATTATTTATTAATATAGGATCAAAGAGATTTTCGTTACAATTATAACTAAATCCTCAATGATTACATATATCAACACAATCAAATAATATAGAACAAGTATAGATGTGTAGCATGAAAATTATGTAATGTGATCAAAATATGTCTATTTCCAACTAGTCATATCTTATTTTTTAATGTGATCAAACCATAACTTTAATCAAAGTGAAACTGGACTTAATACTTTATTTCTGTAGAATAACCTGAATATCTATAAGCATAAGATGTGGCCGAATCAAACAACAATCAAATAAAAATTCCCACTAAACTGTCATATTATCAAAAGACACTCATATGATTACTATTCTCATGAAAGACCATGGTGGTAGTTCTTCAATAAACAAATCCGCAATCATGAAATTTGTCCTCATATGCTCTATAAAAATTTGACCACTCTGGATTTTTCCTTAAAAATTAGGAACTTAATGTTTATAAACTTTGACATCAACGAGCTCCTATTGGAATGCGAAACAACTATTGTCACAGAATAACTCAAGTGATCTTTCAATTCCATCCAAAGTGTATGACCTTGTGACAAATTCCGTAGTTGTATTCCATGATCAGAATCAGAATATCAATGATCTCCAGTTGATCTGATTTTTTGTATGTGATCATGTAACATTAGTTCTTTATAGATATTGAAAAACTAAATTAGCTTCTTTCCAAAAATTCATCCTAGAATTACTTAAATATATGCCCGGGATTCCAATAATGAATGGTATATCTGGATGTCTGCAAACCTAAGTATACATTAAATTCTCAACTGCTGAAGTATTGAAATTTTGTGTATTTCATTTTCTTTAAGTTTGTCCTTAGGGTATTGATTGGACTAAAGTTGTCTCCCTTAGCAATATGGGTATCACCTAAGCATCCCAAATCTTTTAGGAACTTTATCGATATAGTTCTTTTGTGATAATCCAAAAATACCCTAAGAATAATCCCGGTGTGTCTATATCTTTGATACAAAAGAGGCGTTACCAAGATCTTTATTCAGAATTTCATGACAGATGTCTCTTGGTTTCGCACGATAAACCTATATCATTGCATGCAAGTAGTATATCATTGACATACAATACTAGAAAAATATGTTTGCTCGCACTGAACTTGTGATATACACAATCATCAACTGAATTCATCTTAAAACAAAAAAAAAAAGATAAATATTTGATGAAATTTGTGATACCAAAACTTGAAAAAGATAAATCGTCCTGCTATTAATTTTGTGAAAATTTGGAACACATAAAGAGAGACTGTACTAAATACCACGCTTGACATGTAAAAAAAAAAAGGTAAACTTGTCTCTTTAATTTGTTTAATTTAGTTTCAATACCAATACATAAATGTGTCTATGCGGGATTGTTAGAATAGTCGAAAGTCTATTGATGTTGAAAGATTCATTTATGTGGAAAGATAGAAAATTAGTTAAAGTTGAGACTATAAGGACTTTAAGGTTATCATTAAAGATTGTTATTATTAGGTTTGAAAGAGACATTTGCGGTATCATATTTTAAACATAATTTGGTTTAGTTTCTATACAGGATAAGTTCGATTACTCTTGTTCAATTACAAATAATCAAATTAGTCTTTTTTCTTAATTCAAATATCGCATGTACCAATTATTTATCTGGTAATGATAACTTATCTGCTTGATATGATTACCTCTTATAAAGAAATGTTGCATGTGAATTCATAAAGTATTAAACATAAATTAACCAATGAAAAGTTCACTTCGTTATGACACAAGCTCTTAGGTTATATCTCTCAAAAGAGAAAGGAAAAGTTTGGGTATGAGGAAATTCTTGATCTCCTTAATTTGTCAGACTTAATGGTTTATGTTAATTACATTAAAGGAAAACAAAAAAAATATATAAGGAAATTAGGTGTCAAAAGAACTTCGGACGTCATACGAATATCTATGGGTCATTTCCTTCGGCTTCTTGGAATGGTCAACATCATTTATTACGTTTATAGATGATTTTTCTCATTATAGCTACTTGTATTTTATTTATAAGAAATCTTAATCACTTGATATGTTCAAGACTTACAAGCCTGATGTTGAAAATCAACTTAGTAAAGGAATCAAACACGTCGATCTAGTCGTGGTGGTGAATACTATGTCGATACGACGAATCGGGAGAACAATGTCCAGGACCTTTTACTAAATCTCTAGAGGAATATAAAATTGTCCTACAGTACACTATGTCTGGGTCCCCTAGCATTAATATGTTACCGAGAGACGAAACAGAACACTTATGGATATAGTAAGGAGTATGCTCAGTCATTTCACCCTGTTATAATCTCTCTAGGAAGAAGCATCAAAGACTGCAATTTAAATTTCCAAGTAAAACATCACCCAATATGATTCTTGAATTTATTCTCACGTTCTTGACATCAATCTTCGTGTTCTTAGCTTGTTCTTTGCTACAAAAGCTCTTTAAAATATGTTGTAATGCATCTCCCCTCACTTTTTGAAGGCCTTAGGGGGGGTCCAAGATTCGTTTCCATAAGAGTTGTAATCAAATTAGGAAAGCAGAAAATCCTCGCTGACTTGGCCTAGGCGACCACCTAGGCATAAAATTTTCGTCCTGTTGTTGACGTTTAGGGTCGGGCGGATAACTGGGCAGCTGCCCAGTTATAAAAATTTCGCGGATTTTTCTTTCAACCATTTTCTTCATTCTTTCTTCCATTTTGGTCCTCCACGTCAAGGGGATACAAATTTTTATAGGTTCCACTATTAGGTTAATTTTTCGAAATGGGAAATATTCGATTCCTTAAAGATGTAGAGTCTGTTGGGGGAGGGGGAGGGGGAGATAAAGTATTAAGGTTAAGAATTGTGTCTTTGAATAATGATATGTATATATCTTTTTTGTTGCAATTGACAATGATCTGGACTTGGGACAAATTATTTCTCCAGATATTGTTCAAGAAGCAATTTTGGATCAAGATAATATTACAAAATTCCCTATACATAATTAAGATATTGTTCCAGAAGAATAAACTCAACAACAAATGTTATTAAGAAAATTCACTATAAAAAGGAGAAAGACAAATTTCGAATGATTTTATAGTCTTTCTCCAAGAAAATAAATATGTCATTGGATTGATGGAATGAGATCTGATCAATTAACTTTCATTAAGCCATGCAAATGAATAATTTTTAAGAGTGGATTGATGACATGAATAAAGAGATAAAGTCCATTAAAGACAATGACGTTTGTAAACTTATCCCATGCGAAGCTCACCCATTTGTTGTAAATGAATATTTAAAATCAAGAGGAATTTGAAAGGTGGTGTGGAGAGATATAATGCTCGTTTTGTTGTAAATGACTTTACTCAAAAGAAAGACTTGACATTAAAGAGATTTTTTTTCTCCAATTTTTATAAAAGATTCTTTTAAGACTATTATGACACTTGTAACACATTTTGGTCTTGAGCTACATTTGATGGTTTACAAATTAAAGAAATTCATCTATTGGCTTTAGCATGCTTAGTATTTTTCAATTCTCTCATACTTTAGTCTTTCTTTTTCAAACATATAATATGGAATGAGCTCATTAAGAATCCAATTCCTTTTTTTTACAGTTGTAACTGACCTTAAATTAGTTGAATTGTGCAGAAATAGAAATCAAAATCAAGTCCACAAGCAAGTCATCAGACAACTTAAAATTTAATGCATTTAATTTTGAAGTAACATGAAACATCTCCATGATGTACTCTTGTATATTTTCTTTAGTCTTATACTTTAGTGAAACCAAGTTCGTCAGAAGCGTACTCGTTTCGGCCTTATTGTCTTTTACAAAGTGTTATTTTTTTCAATTTCTTTAAGAAACTCATTAGCAGTAGTTACCTTATCAAACACAGCGCCCCTGAATGTTACTAGAATTTTACGCTTAATGATAATAAGACTTCTGCTATTTGAACGATCCCACTTATCCGAGTCCCATTTTTATCGACGGAACTCTTATCCATAAGAGTAGTAGGTTATTCAGTACTTAACGCAAAGTCTAGATCTATGCCTCCAAAAGTAATACAAACGTTTTGTTTCCAACCTTTAGATTTTGGTTGAACCACAATAACTGATTTGCCGTTGGCAGATATTGCAAAAGTTGATGGATTAACTGAATAGAAAACTTAAAACATAATTAATATATTCACATGGAAATCCATATTGAGCAATCAATAAATTCAAATGATAGTGGACTGAGCACAATATTGACATTTAGTCTTTAGACAGAAATGTCAACTTATAAGTGGTACTCTTGGTGAAGTAATCAAATATTTACAATAAACTATGTCAAATATTAAATCTATCTTTGGACCGATTTATTTTTCACATAAAATAAAACTTTATAATTGTCACATATTTATTACCACATGTGCATACAATTCAGCCAAATATTTCCTTCATTTGGGTTGATCAATATCCGCATAAATTAAATACATACAACATTCCAGTATTCAAAATAAATTAATCTAAACAAGATTTTTTTTACTTCTGTAACATGTTTCAATTAATTTATTTTAGAAAATTAGTAATCCGAAAGAAAAAGAAACTTTAATACCAAGATTTGAATTCGATTGTCATTTACCTTTTTATTTTTTTCTTTCTTTTGTTTCCAAAAAAAAAAAAGAAAAAGAAAAAAATTGAATAGTAATCGGCGTTGCGGGGCCCAAAATGTGCTCTGCCCGAAAACCAAGCAGCACTTGTGCTCTGCAACGCCCCATTCGGCTGCAGCATTGTGGGAGATGTTGAAATGTAGCGTCGCAGTGCCCAAACACAGCAACGGTGCTGTGATGATGTAGGTCCAAAAAAATCCAAAAGTTTGAAATTAAGGGCAAAAGATTCACATCCTAAAGTTGAAAAATCCAAATTATGACTTTTAGCCCTAAGATTCTTTCTTTTAGAAAATTCTGTATTACAAAATTTATAGCTAAAATTCACATACCAAATCAAAATATTCCAAAATTCAATGTATGAATTTCAACTATAAAATTCTTCCTAAAATTTTGATGGTTTAACATGGAGTCAGCTTTGATACCACTTGTTAGAATTTTATGAAACTTTAAATTTTAAGAACACGAAAATCTAATTACTTTATTGTCGAGATATTCCATATCAAATCACCAAGGGAATTATTAAATGCGGAACATAATTTAATTCATTAGGAATGATTCGTTAGTACGTGATCTTGATTCCAGATCTTGAATTTGAATATTGACTTATTTTATTCTTGAATTCGTGATCTTGATTTTGACTTCTTGTACATAATCTTCATTGTTTTGTTCTTAAATTTGATTCATGATTATTGCTTCTTCAATTTTTCAATCTTTGTTATTAATTGTGGGTTTTGAATCTTTCTATTCAATATATTTTCTCATGCATTCTTGCATTAATGAGATAATACAAAAAATGAGAATCACACATAAATTGAGACCATAACTCTATTTATAGTTTTCATATATATTTAGTCATTCGTCAAATACAACCCTAATAAATTCAATTTCTACACATAATTTAAATGTCCAAAACCCAATAATTTAATTGTTGTCTTAACTTTAAGATAGCATTTATACACAATTAATTNAACCCTAATAAATTCAATTTCTACACATAATTTAAATGTCCAAAACCCAATAATTTAATTGTTGTCTTAACTTTAAGATAGCATTTATACACAATTAATTACTTATATCAGTCCACACGATAAATTAATAGTTTTTCCCAACTGGCTTACCTTGTGAGCTAACAAGCATGTTGAACCCATGGAATTATGAAATGGAATATACATTTAAGTATTTACACGTACAGAGGAACAGATTACAGTCTATATTCAAACTGGTTCGTTAAAAGCGCATCAAGCTAATGAAAACACAGTTTTGAGTACACTCTTCTTCAAATTGGAAACAACTAGCAAACATATCGTCCCATCCCGTTATTAATCAATACCTTTTTGCTAAAATGTATCAGCAAAGGGAACCGATTTTATATTGGTGAGCTGAATTTTTGAAGACAAATAGGAATGAAATTGCATATCTTGAATCTATTTCTCTTCCAGACGACGAAGCACTGACTCAGCAAAGCTTTGTTGCCTGCAAATAAAAATATACACATGCACAAGAAACACGGGTTTCAGTGATTGTTAAATCAGCAAAGAAAATCAATCATTTTGAAATACATCCCAAATCAAATACTGGATAAATATATTGGTGCAGACACCACTTGAACAAGCACCATATATAAGTAACAAGAGGGTTAATCTTTCCTTTTCCTTTTTATTATGTTTGAGAGAAGTGCAAAACAAAACCCTCTCAAACAGCAATTACAATGTACTGACATAATTATATTCAGCGCAAAACGTGTAGAATTGATGGACGCGTGTTAAGCAATCCACTAAACAAATGTTGATATTGTAGAAAATTAATGAGGAGAGAGAGGGACTATGCTCCATAAGTCAAAAGAAATCAACAAATGCACAACTTACTTCCGCTCACGATGTTTAGGGCTAGGGCGAGAGTATTTCAAATATCCATCCCAAGGAACCTTCTTAAGGCCTGCCCGAACAGAAATAATGTCCCTCACCCTGAAAGGAACATCAAACCAAGGAGGATCCTTGTTAAGATCGTTCAGAAATTAAAATATCTTCGTCTCCAAAGTCATAAATGCGCGCAAAATAGCATTGAGACATTGATGTTGACTGAACCTCTCTGCAAATTCAATTGGTGTTTCTCCAGGTCTCAGATTCTGAGGCTCCAGGTACCACACATCACAAACAACAGCCCATGATGTCATGAGCTGCAACAAGTGCGTCGTGAAGGATTGTCTGGAGAAAAAATTAAAAAATTGTCCATAAAAGTGATTAACTAGTAGTCATTACAATTTTTGCAAATTGTACGGTTTGGAAAGAACCATCCCTAGCTAACAACGATAACAATGCTATTTATCAGTCTTTCCACAAGAATTAAGTTCCAGCCATGTCAAAAGAAATATTTCAAGAAGTCTGCAGACAATAAGTGAAAACATTGGAAATATTATAAGTGGTGTTGACTTAGAAACCAGCACCATGAAGAAACTTACTTTTTACTATTCCAAAAGGCGTCAACAAAAATCTTGTTGTACTTGATTGCAATTGGACAAACAGTGCAGCCAAGTTCAAATGCGCCCTAAAGACCATAGAAAAAATTGGTAGTCGAGGAAATATATAGAGTAAGCATTTACAATAATTAATTATTTCACTGCCAAAACAATAATTAATAATTCATAGGAACAATTAATATAGTCAGCATAGAACAATTTGAACTAAATATTCAACAAATAAATTTCACAGTTTAAAACTCCCAAATGACCTTCTCTTTTTCAGTAACCTATCATCTACTTGAAAGGATTGTTCCATTCACAGGGAAAACAAATGTTCAAGGAGAGAGACTCTCTAGCATTAGAAATTCAACATCATGCTTAAAACAAAATCATCTACTTGAAAGTAGCACAACATTTTTGAACAAGGAAAACCAAAGTGTAAAAAGAGCAGGATTCAATAGCATCTGAATATCGTTATTAAGCTTAGAGAAAAATTCATTTGTTGCAGGGGAATATCATTGTTGGCACAGAAGGAGTTAGTTAACAATGAAAACAGAACTACTGATTTTTATGTGACAGATTAAACAATTGTGTATGAATAAAAGTTACCTTCTTGAACATCACTGTGTAATGGTTGTTCACACAAGTTCCTTCAGGAAATATGAGGAGAGGGTTATTATCAGCCCCTTCAACATGTTCCCGCAGCCTAAAAGTAAAATTTATATTAGAATACCTAAATCAATAGAATTGTAAATATTATGACAATAGGACTTTTTCAGTAAAACATACTTTCTGGCTACAATTCCACGATCCTTGGACTCTGAACGGTTGAACCAGATGCATCCTAAACTTTCTAAAATAGTGCTTTGCAATAATCCTATGCAGAAGACAAATGATAAGGTCACTTAATTAAAACAGAAGAGGAAAGCATGCACCTGACAGGTAAGCCAACAAAACAGTAATATAGAATCCAGCTTTTAATTAATGCTACATTGATAAATATAATGAAACTTCACAGGAACAAACAAACTCCTCTTTTTTTCTGAAATCAATTAATTTTAAGAATTAGTACATTAGTCAGCAAACATTGCCATTTCACAATATCAAATTCCCTATTAAAAGTTTTAGGAATTCCGGTCTTATTTATATATATACACTAAAATGAAACTTGAGTTATATCCAAGCATTTATTAATTCCTTATCAAAAGCATTTCTTTTATCTTAACCTCTATTTACCATGACAGCGATGTACATAAGATTAAGGTCACATATTGCCCGAAAGTCAGAATTTAGCAAATGTCAAAACTACAGGGTCCCAAAACCACAATGTTATAAATTTTGAGAGGGCAAAAAATCTTCCCCGTCTTGCACACTTATGGTAGCTCCATTCAGTATTGTCACAGTCATAACGTAGAGAATGTTAAGTGTAGCAGTTCCTAGATAACCAATCTAAGATACTTACCAACCCAACCAGGATGCTTCTGCATAATTACTGCAAATGCAGTCATTTGTTCTAAAACAATGAAATCAATCATTGATGTGTGATTTGCCACAAAAACCTGCACAGATCATTGAAAGAAAACTCAACTAGACATTGAAGATCTCAGCTAAAATATTGTTGAAGCACAGGGAAATATCAGACGAATACAAAAAGAAATAACCCCACCTGCCTTGGCCGCATACTGGGCCGTGGACCGTGGTACTTGATGACTCCAGTCCATGAAGCAACAAAAAAGCTACAAATCAATTCTACTAGACCCCTCTGAAGAAAAAATAAGTGATGTGAGACAGTGGCAGATGACTAATTAATTGTACACATTAACTTGTCTCAATCAAAGAATATTAAAAAAAAAATGCCAAATCCATACAGTAAGAAGTCTGAAGTCATACCTCTAACTTTTTCCTTAATTTATCATTCCCTTTCAAAAGGGTATGCACAGGAAAATAACATGAGAGAAATATTATCCATCCTATTGTTAGTACCAGTACCCTGTATTTAAATAGAAAAGCATCAGGTGACCATAAAGGATTTGTACTGGAAAGCACAGATTTAACAGATAATGCATGCATACATGTCTGTATGTAAATAGCAGATACATGGTGTCTTCAAAGAAATATAATGTACAAATACACTCTTCAAGATTATACAACTTTAAACCTGTGGAACAAATTTTGATATTCCACTTCATTTCATCCTTGCCGAAAAAAGCCAAAGATATGCAACTTCATGATAATTACAGGAGATAAACAATCTTTGATCAGGTAGATACTAACCTTAACGGGAAAAGGAACCCATATCTGACTACGACTCCCAAACACCATAAAGGAAACAGATACACATTCCAGTTCCATGGTTCCGGAGGATTCGACTTGAAGCATCTAGTGAAAGAGTCCTGTCATGCAGCAAGGATCAGAAATGAAACCGAAGTAGGTAACATATCTATCAAGGACAGAACGCAAAGAAGGCCACCACATTTACGGGTGTAAAAACAATTGTCGCAGCACACAATTTCAGAAAGATCTGTCACCGCCACTCATAAGATGTTGTTTGCTAGTAGGAAGAGGCATTGATATACAACTGTCACAGCACCACACTTTTAATGATGCCTACAATATATATAATTTTGTATGAAATTGGCAAATCTAAATAGTCAGATATACACTACATTCGGAGGTACTAGGGTGTTAGAGAGAATATTGGAGCTACATATTTTGGAGTTGCAAATTTAGGTGCTGCAGATATATTATGACAGTCAACTCCTGCATTTTCTGAGGATAGTTATTTTTTGAATTTAATTGTTTAAACTTAATCTTGTATAGATTGATTCTTGCTAACAGATTCCTTGATATTCTGAGATTAAATCAATGTATGTCTATGTAAAGAAATGACACATTGGGTTTGGAATGTGAGCCAAAACATTCAAAGTAATTCTTTGAATTCTGTAAACTCTGCCTCATTTTACATAGAGAAGTGACAAAGCAAGTACATCAGTTTTGATTTGTCACATAATACCCAATTCCAAGGTCAAGACTTATGACTCAACAATAACAAGAAATCATACCACATGATTGAACCAACAAGTAATATTTTGTACATGCAGTTATCTTTTACAACCCATCATTAATTGTTCATAAAACCACTTGATCCTATCTTTGCTTCTATATTCATTCTTGACTTTGAAACTACAATGCATATATTAAGTTCAAAACTTGAATGTATTCCTAAATTCCAATTTCTAATTTTTGTCTGGTTCTGATTTCCATGCAATGATACAAATTATGATAAACAAAACACTAGCAAAAGTTTTGGGTTTGTTAAACCAAATGAGTTATAATAAACACAATTTTTCTAACACAATATCTCGAGTAATGCATCTATTGAATCCTCTTTAGAACATTGCAATATTTATAGCATATGTTTTAGTGAAAGGAATATTGTTCTCATTATTCACAGATTGCTCTCCAAAATAATTGTCAGTGTAATCAAATTATCTGTTCAATTGTAACCACTAAAGTTATTTGTATTTTGTAGCTAAACTACTTTTATGCCCTTGATGAACATAAATGTAGGATGCAGCTTCTATCACTTCATGGTAAAATCTTCTTCTTCTTTTTCCCCCTTAAACTAGGATCTATACATTGAGGCACATAATTAGCTGCAAATCATCAATTTATAGCAAATTTTACACATTTATATGGAATATATTGGCTTCCAAATAAAGGATAGCGTAATGCTCACTAAAATATTGAGAAACATTCCTTTAAACTGATTAAATAGGCATCGTTAACATTTTATCAAAAAAATTATGATATTATTGTCATGCATACGGGTAAAAAATATGTTTGAAGAGCACTCTATTCAAATTCTGATGAAAATTCACGCAGTATCAAAAGGGACCAATTAATTTAGAAGAAAACCGTCTAAAAGGAGGCAAAATTACTCACATCGACAATGGCACCAGCTGCCTCAGTTAGAGTGGGCGAAATGTCGAGCAAATCACGCCTGCCACCACAAATTGTAATTAGCTCAAATTACATCGATTTAAGAAAATAGATACAGAAAATGGATGGAGAACTACAGGCGTAGTTTGCCGCGAGGCTCTTGGATGGATCCAGAAGGGAGATAGTCTTCAATATTAGGTCGATCCAAATCCAATTCCGAGCTGGATGTGTTTAGCTTACTCATTTTGTTGCCTCTAATTCATGTAGATTTCCCCCTCTCTCTCTCCAGTTTTCGGTTTTCCCTTTTTGTGATGCGTGGGTGGGTGGGGTGGGTGACTGGTGCTGGTGTATTGCATTCGCGGCTAAAGAGAGAGAGGATTGTTTGGTTCAAGAAATTGGATTAATCCATTTGTACAGATTAATCTTTGCCACGTGGCATCTTACACTCTTAACCCCGTTTTATTTGTCCAAATAACCAAATCAATTTTTTTTGTAAATTGATCCAATAAAAATTTAAAAAATATATAGTTAAAAATTGATAAAAATTATTAATTTCAAAAAATAAAATATATGATTGAAAATAAATTTTTAAAAATTGGGACCAAACTAGGGCTTTATAAATCGGGTTATTAAGATGTTTGGTGCTTATTTTGCCGTACTTTTAAGTACTAGGTCTAAGCAACTTGCATTGCACGTTGCTTAGTTTACATATATTTTTTT